>JAIGNY010000941.1:522500-795000 GCA_020152595.1 Chiridota heheva
TTGCGATCGCCGCAAGCATCTGGGCTATCTCGTGTTGAAATTTTTGAAGGCGTTTTGAATAAGTATATACCTTGCAATACGAGACAAAGAATCGCGCAGCAAAATTTCAACCAATCAAAAAATTTGAAAGGAATTCTAAATATTGTGCACATATGACGATATCGCCTCTTTAACTTGATGGGAAAACGATCTTGGCAACTTTGCGAAATACACGTTGGCTTCACTCACCGACCGAGCTCAGCATTTTCCATTTTTACTTCTATGCCACTAACTCAGTTTTAGAAAGCTGCATGGGGGCGGCGGAACGGACGTTTGAATCTGTATGAGGAGAGCACAGGACTTTGGGCACTTTCCGACTGAAGCAATTTAAAGTACGAAAGCATTATAGCAATTACGCACCCCCCCCCCCCTCTCCCCTCTCACCCACCCCCACCCCTCCACCCAAAAATTACTAGTAATTATATGTTAGGTCTATCAGACCAAACTTCGGGGGAAAAGGAAAATTGAGCAAGATCTACAAAAATTGGAAAATTTATAGATCATAAGCCTCGAAATCGGAAAGATTTAGATTATGTATACAGTCAACTGTACTGATCATCATTCGGAAAATTGAAAGCCAAAACAATGTGAAAAACCATTAGTAATGAGTTCTTAGAATGAATCGGGAGCATTTTCATACTTTTTTCAGTTGCTAGATTCAATTAAACTCGAATTAAAATTCCATAACTATAGAAGAAAATGGTGAAAAGTGGTTAATAGCTCTGTGACCTTTGACCTTTTGACCCCAGATTCTACGGGACACAAATTCATCATGAATACAGTACCAACATAGGATTAGTATAGGTCTTGTACTTTTTTAGTCTAAAATGCTGCAAAATTGTGCATAAAAAGCACTTATTTGACCTTTGACCCATGACCTTGACCTCCAATTATTTGTATTTTTGCTAGAATGTTAAAAAAACAAAAAAACACCAAAAACTCAGACCTTTAACCTTTGACCTTTGTACCCCAAAACCTCGGAGACAAAAGTTTCACGCCAGGGTAACCGTCCACCAATTTAGGTTTATATGCGTATTACAGTTTTTGAGTTATAGGCGACACAAAATCAATTGTTGCATACGCACACACCCACACACACGCGCGCGCGCGCCCACCCCTCCCCTCCCACCCCTTCTCTTCCTCCCCTCCCCTCACCACACACACAAACACACGGACAGACGCAAAAATCACAAAATGTTGTCCCGTTCCAAAAATTACAACTTCTAGCCCCTAATATTAGGTCATCATATGGTGGGCCTTACCAGCCCTCTGATATAAAGGGGGTGGCCGTATAATGAAGAAGGTACATGCAGTTCTTTGCCTATGCAGCAAAGTGACTACTATATTTCATACTCACACATATGTGGTGTACACTTTATCATATAAATGTGTTTTAAGCAGTTTCATAAATTGTCCAAGTGAACTTGCATGGCGAATATTTATTTTTTCAGTACCCGTCCACCAAGTTTGGTTCATGTGTGTATTACAGTTTTGGAGTTATAAGCGTTACAAAATTAATTGTTGCATACGCACACATGTACACACACACACACGCACATACACACACACACAAACACGCACACCCATACACACACACAAACCGACGGACAGACGCAAAAATCACCAAATTTTGTTTTGTTCCAAAAACCTATGACCCCTAGCCCTAATATGAAGTTATCATATGAGACCCCTTGGCAGTGGCGTGTTAGCAGGGGGACCAGGTGGCAACAGCCCCCCCCCCCCCCCTCTTAAGCTTTGAGGGGCGTCAACATCGTCCTGATAAAAAATGAAAAATTCGGCCGTGGGAAAATTTACATGTTGATCATTAACTTCTTCCTATACTATACTATTAAGCAAGTAATATTCCATTTGTGTAGTCCAAAAGCGCATGAATTGTCCACAGAAAAGACCAATTTTTTTCCGATTTTCCCACTATTGGCACTCGCGCCAATTTTGGGATTTAGCGCTCGGATAGAAACCGATGCATGGCGATAGCTCGTCGGCAATATTTGATATCTGCTCCTGTCATGAAGGGCAAACAATTTTATTGAATACAGCTGGTAGAAGCTTTTCGAGAGGGCGCCGAATGCTCACAGGCTAAAAGGGGCACAAAAATTGTTATGAAAATATACTCTTATATACTTTTTATTCTCAACGTTGTAAATTTTTTTTCCCAAAGCTTTGTTCTTACATCAGACTGTCAGAAACATGGAAACCATTCCAGGACCCCAACTAAAGACACATATTAAAGTCAATGGGATCCTGCATTTAAACATTCGTTTCAAAGTATTCCTTTCAAATAACTTTAGTTCGAAATTTACACGATTTTAAGCAATTTTCTGCTACCAAAATTACGCCAAAAACGCAACTAGATTTCTGGGGTTTCGCCCCCTCGGCGCCTAGGACGCTGACCCTGGATTTGACACAATATTAAGCAATTTTCTGCTCTGAAAATCGCGAGAAATGCAGGAATTCCTGGAGTTTCGCCCCAGCGCTCCTACGTGCAGCCTCGCCCAATCTGCCAATAGACTGATAGATGTGACACATTTTAAACCCTTTTCTGCTATGAAGCCATTTCTTTGTTTTCTGGAAATTTTCCTCAATTTTTGGGAAGTTTCCTTCAATTTTCGGGAAATGTTCTTCATTTTGCGGAAATATTTTGTGATATTTTTCTTTAAATTTCGGCAGTTTTCATCAATTTTTAGGAATTTTCTTTCATTTTGGGGAATTTTGTCTTAAATTTTGGTTTTTTTTTTATAATAATTTGGGCATTTTCTTTAATTTTCGGGAAGTTTTCTTCAAATGTTGGGAAGTTTTTTTTCAATTTTCGGGAATTTTTTTTTCATTTTTGGGAGATTTCCTTCATTTTCAGGAAAATTCCTTCATTTTCCGAATTTTGTCTTCAATATTTGGGAAATTTTACCAAAGCAGCGCTTCCGGAGACTTCGTCACCTGGACCCCTTCCAGGGCTTTAACGATTCCTAGATTCAAAACACTGATTCTAATCAATTCCTAAACGGCTCATGCCAATTTACTTCTATGTGCCCAACGTTTTACTATTATGAGCTTTTATTTCGGCGGGGGAAAGGGGGTGGGGTTTCCCAGTGAAACATTACCCACCACGCCACTGCCCCTGGTGCCCCCCCCCCAGCTTCCGTAATATCAAGGGGGAAGCCGTTAAGTGTAGGAGATACAGGAAGTTATTTGCCTATACAGCAAAGTGACTACAATATCTCATCCCCACATATATGTATATATGCATAGAGTTAAACTGCTCCCGGCCCGGTGACCCACTAAACAACTGCACACGTACATTACTATATGACTTCAGACCGTGGGCTAAGTAGGATATTATGTGTTTCAACTTTTAAATAATGAAAATCCTATGTCAGTATGTAGACAGTATACGGAAACAGTATAAGGTTTTAATCAGGAGACAAGGCTCTGGATAACCAACAAAATGATTTTCCAGAGACAAGTTAGCTATAGCATCTGAAGGCGGTGGAACCCGGGGACTTGCCACTACCACCCCTATGCTTTTTGCAAAGTTCAAAAAGTGCCAAACAATCCTAGTTGCTTTAGTACCTGGTATTCTTTTTGTTGAAGAAACTTTAAAAGTAACACAAGCATTTCAACTTATAAGAGAAACAAATCATGAATATTTCTTGCGCTCTGCGCACGTACAGTTATATTCTAGTTTTGACTCTTAATGTCTTAGAAATGTTAGCTGCTTAGTGCCATATGTAGATATGGGCGGACCTTAATTGCTTATGACAATATGATAGTTAAGCCTATTATACCCATTTCTCACTGCAATATTTATAATTTGTAAATTCTTTACAATAGCCTAGGCTTTTACCAGATTATGCGCGTCTTTCAAAAGTTAGTTTTCTTTGATTTGTAACCTAATCTCAGGTTGCGGGGCAATACACTAGGACCCTTTGCAGTTTGTACATTTAAAAAAGACTGTTATTACCAAATTTCATTTATTTAGGGCTAGAAAAGGTTGAAAATTCCCACGCACGTTTCTGAGAACCCCTTTTTCATGGCCCTAATGACTGAATGAGTTGATGATGAAGCTACTACATGTGGGTGGGCAGAAAGTAGGGATTTTCTATATACCACACGGTACCCCACTAACAGACTGACGTATGACTGTAGGAGTGAAGACATATGATTGAGTAAATTTCCATAATATTGTCCAAAATTTCCTTATATTTCTAGATCTTGATCCAAAATTTGTCGATTTTTCAGAACTTTTGTCCTATTATAATGACTGAATGTTTGCTCTAAAATATTAAAATACTCCCTCAGGCTGACTTCGGTCCTAAATGCCCCAATTTGGACTGCACATTGTTCTAAATTTTTCCAATTTTTGTAGCTGCAGCAAAGTAAAAAAGAAAAAAGAAAAGCTTAGGTCACCAGCAATTTTAAAACGTTTCATGGAAATTTGATTTATATCAGTGCAATTTTTTTGATTGTAACCGAGAAATTTTTGAGGTCTGGTACAAAAAATTCAAGATTTCTTATCCAAAACTAGAAAATTTTACCCGAACGTTTTGGTCCACACGTAAAGATTTTTGTTCCCATGCATTTCAAGATCCACCCTTCGAACCCCGGGACGTGCTCTGTGTGCACTGGCAAGCAGTGTGCCACTAGCAAGCAGTGTGCCACTGGCAAGCAGTGTGTCACAGCCAAGCAGTGTGCCACTGGCAAGCAGTGTGCCACTGGCAAGCAGTGTGCCACTGGTAAGCAGTGTGCCACTGGCAAGCAGTGTGCCACTGGCAAGCAGTGTGCCACTGGCAAGCAGTGTGCCACTGGCAAGCAGTGTGCCACTGGCAAGCAGTGTGCCACTGGCAAGCAGTGTGCCACTGGCAAGCAGTGTGCCACTGGCAAGCAGTGTGCCACTGGCCAGCGTGCCACTGGCAAGCAGCGTGCCACAGGCAAGCGTGCCACTGGCAAGCAGCGTGCCACTGGCAAGCAGCGTGCCACTGGCAAGCAGCGTGCCACAGGCCAGCTGCCACAGGCAGCAGCGTGCCACTGGCAAGCAGCGTGCCACTGGCAAGCAGCGGCCACTGGCAAGCAGCGTGCCACTGGCAAGCAGCGTGCCACTGGCAGCAGCGTGCCACTGGCAAGCAGCGTGCCACTGGCAAGCAGCGTGCCACTGGCAAGCAGCGCCACTGGCAGCAGCGGCACTGGGCAGCGTGCCACTGGCAAGCAGCGTGCCACTGGCGCAGCAGCGTGCCACTGGCAAGCAGCGTGCCACTGGCAAGCAGCGTGCCACTGGCAAGCAGCGTGCCACTGGCAAGCAGCGTGCCACTGGCAAGCAGCGTGCCACTGGCAAGCAGCGTGCCACTGGCAAGCAGCGTGCCACTGGCAAGCAGCGTGCCACTGGCAACAGAACACCATCCAGCTGTCCAAGGTCATTACTTTAGGTAGCGTGTGCATTGTGCAACGTTGTATAATGATATATAAAGACAAAAGCTATACAGACAAAATGGATTAATGGGTTTCTTAAACTTTATGAGGGTTAGTAATTTCGTCACCTTATCCTTCATATACCAGGGATCCATATCCCTATAGGCTTAAGCCTAGGGCCCGGGTCTTGCGAGATTTGGGGGGCGCCAAAATAAGATGCATGATCTAAAAATTATCTTTAAAAAAAGATAAGTAAAAAGAGTAAAGGAACTTTATAGGGTTATTACATCACGAGACCAGGATTTTCAGCAAAGTCATAAGATGTCATAATTCGTGAAAATTTACAAAAGGACCCGGTCATGCAGACTCAGCCTAAGGCCTATAAAAGCTTAATCCGTTGCTGCTTCATGGATTGAACAGGAATCGAGTGCGACTAAAGGGCGAATCTTAAAGCTTGAAAATGCAAACTTGTAGATTTTTGGCCCAAAATTGAAGATTTTTGGCCCAAAATTGAAGATGTTTGGTTCAAAATTGAGGGTTTTCTGGTGCAAACTGCAACTTCAATTTTCAGTCCAAAACTAACAATAATTCATTTGATACAAATACAAATTCCAACATTTCTTTTTTCTTGGATTCAATTGATATTTCACTAAATTATATTTATTTGCTTTGATAAAATATTTTTGGGGCTATAGCATTTTTTAAGGGGATAAGCTCTTAGACACGCCACTGTTCTTGTTCTTATACATGCCGAGTCTTAGTTTGCTGAAAGATCTTTCAGTTTTAAATACTTTTTCATACGATTCAACACAACCAGTCCTAATTAACAAGCCCTTCCCGACAAACCGGGCTAACACGAATCTACCAGACAGGCGACAGCCTGAAAGGATCATTTCCCCCACAAGACGTACTTTATACCTATATACGTTGAACTTCCGGAAAAGTGGGAGAATTTTCCCGACAAACGGCATCATTTTCCGGACAGCAAATCATTTATGGGGTCCTGCACCCCAGTGGTGTAGAGGCGGGGGCAGGGTGTGGGGCTAAGCCCCTAGCTACTTTTAAGGGGAGCTCAGCCCCTTAACCGCACATTTCGGAGCAGATAATGCAATGTTGCATGATAACTTTAAACATTGGGGAGAAGAGCTAACAATTTAGCTCTACATCACTGCTACACGCCCCCGCCCCATAGTGACGCCCTGAATGCCTGATAACAAAATGAAAAGTAAATAATGTTTACTATCGTATGATTTAAAGGGACTGAAAAAAATACTTTCAATGGGTACTTGGAGTTTCATCCAATGCTTGTGTCATTGTATTCTTAAAATGCAGGATCTGTATCTCCCAGGACGTACTGACGTATGAAGAATCCTCTCTCAGAAGGGAGGAGAAGGGGGGGGGGGAGGTGGAAGACCCGTAGAAATTCCCAGTTACCAGGTTACAATCGGAAATCAAGCTTCACTGCTAAACTGAATTTCTATTAACGTTTAAGTTGTTCCTAATCGGAAAATCTAAAAATTTCTGAAAATACCCTTTAATTTTTGGGAAATTTTTCTTCCTTTCCGGACAATTTTCTTCCATTTTCAGAATGTTTTTTTTTTCTTCAATTTTTGGGAAATTTCCTTCATTTTCGGACAATTTTTCGATTTTTGGGAAATTTCCTCTAATTATGGGAAAATTTTGTTCATTTTTGAAAATGTTTTGGCCAAATTTGGGGGAATTTCCTTCATTTCCGGACAATTTTCTTCATTTTTTAGGATTTTTTTTTCCTTTCCTGGAAATTTTTGTCGATTTTCGGAACATTTTTTTCCAATTTTTGGAAAATATCCCTAAATTTTCAGGATTTTTTTTTCCTTTTCGGGAAATTTTCTTCCATTTTCGGAACATTTTTTTCCATTTTCGGGAATACGAATGTACTGTGTTACGGTAAAGGTGCACAGGGCTAGATGTGTTTACACATACACATGCGGGGGAACGGAACTGATTCGATGACGTCACTTGAAGTCACTTCATTTGAGGGCGGGTGTACAATACCCCATACGATTCATATATGAAATATGATTATTATTTTTACTAATTAGAATAAGATATCACGGAACGCTTTTTAAGTATTCCAAAGTAGGTATAATGTTTATAATATATGTTCGCATCATAATAGATAGAGAAATCTGTGGGCTTGTCGTATATTATATTACAATGCAAACAATCGAAACCTGACAATACACATTTTCTCACCTTTTCTATAATGGTAGTGCCCAACACATATAATAATTAGGACTTTAAATATAATCTCATTATGTTTGATAAGATTTCACTTCTTTTTGGTTCCTACTTTGAAAAATTAATCATGCAGTATTAATTTTCACATTTTTCCAAATACATCAAAATCATTAATTTGATTTACAAATGTTTGTAAATTTTCTAAACTTTACAAGTTAGAGTATGACGCATTTTCAGTATGTAGGGGTCACACCAAAAGTTCGCAACCTAGATTCCTTACTTTTGTACTTGGGGAATAAGTCTAGTAGTTCTTCGTTGAACCTTCTCCAAAATAAACTTAGGGTATATCCTTCTCATATAAGGGACTCCAAGCCTGAATAGCATACTCATGTTGAGGCCTGGCTAATTGCTTATACAAATTACGAGCGCTTGGTCAGTCGTATATATAATTTAATCAAAGAAATCTGTCATTAATTGTGTACTTTACAGCAAAGTGTCAATAATCAAAGTGGTTATTAATATCTCTTTCCCGGAATAGGCCTAAGATATTGAAGTAGTTTTCTTCACCATCTTATTTCTATTGAAGTCCTCTTTCATATAAGAAGAACTTGATTGACCACTGCACTATATATACCTCAACAAAGACTGACAAACTGCTAACAATGCCCAGGTCCCATGCGCAGATCAGCAGGATTCTTTGGTTATACCAAGATTTCTAAAATTCTGATTGAGTTATTATCATTCCGTTCCTTCATCCGTTCATTATACTGGTTACGTTTGATCGTATATCACAAGGAACGGCGACCACGGGTATATGCCCTACCGCCAAAGCTTTGTTCTTTATAACTCTATATATTGTAGGGTCCTACTTTTGTTTTTTACGGAAAAGTATTTTTGACAGAAAAAATATCGATATGTGTATAGTTATATATTTTATCTTCAGATGTTGTGACCAGTGGTGTATTAAGCATGCTAAGCTTTTATGAGCCTTAGACTGAGTCTGTATGACCGGGCCCTTTTGTAATGTTCATGAATTATGACTTGTTATGACTGAAAACCCTGATCCCATGATCTGATAACCCTATAAAGATCATTTGCTCTTTTTGCATGTTTTGAATCATGGTCTATACCATCCTGACCATTGCAACTTTGAATTTCGTTTCTCTTGTGATTATTTTTACTTCTTTTTTAAAGATGATTTTAAAGCATGCATTTTATTTTTTGCACCTAATTTAGGCGGGCCCCCAAGAGCCCGGGCCTTATGTTTAAGCATATGCAGCCTAATGGGCTATTCACCACTGGTCGTGACCCTGACCTTCCCCCACAAATCCCTGATTTCATCGGTCTAAGCGTACGGTGGTGACAAGGAAAACGACTCTTTTATCGAATTTACATCTTTTGCTGTTTTGTATGGTAATTTTAAGAGTGATTTTCTCCCACCTTTAGTTGGGCAAATTTGATTATCTGACTTTTCCCTCCCCCACCTTCCCCCACTTCGGTATGCAAATCCTGCCCATGTGTTTTTAGCAAAACCAGTACATTTAATGTTTGATTCTTTTTTCCCCCAGTTTTTTGTTAAGAATGTGTCTTCCATGTATAATCCCAATAGTGCTATTGTTTTTCAAGAAAGAAAAAAGTTTATAACCCTTTACTTTACATCAGAAGTTGTGACCCCCTCCCTCCCCATCCCTTGCTCTTTACACACACACACCTAAATTCTGAGGGATAATCATAATCTTTTTGCGCCTGTTTTGGTCAGACTCTTAGACACTGTTGGAAGACCTGCCGTCGGAAGGTATTTAATATTTAGAGAGGAGGTGTGTGTGTGTTCATATACCTACTGTGGTGTAGCGGTTATCATACCTGTCTACAGACCACGAGGCCCTGGGTTCAAGCCTAGGTTGGGTAGACACGCCAGTGCACCACAACTGGTTATCAAAGGCCGTGGACATTGACTTGGTTGTCGATGTTATGTCTGTCCGTACGTCGTACCTGTGTTCTCGTCCGGGTCGTATTAAGCGTTTTATGATAGCATTGTTACTATCATAACCGAATACGCAGGCGACGACCCCGTCATTGTAATTGTGTGTTCACTTGTCGTCGTCGTCGGCGTGTGTGAGATGGGGGTGGGTAGGGTGGGGGGGGGGGGAAGATTAGCACTTCCAGAAAGTTTATAGCGCGTGAGCGCTATCTGAGCGCAAAGCTAGAGATTTCCGGCGTAGGCTCTAGGAGCGGTAGGGTCGAGGGACGAGGGACGAGGCTCCGGTAGGGGGAAGCTGTTGCATTCACCCTTTTGTGGGTCTAAAACCATTTTGGAGGCGTATAGTCAGATAGTGAGACAGGAAGGCAGAGTTTTTCTTAAAGGAATTTTCACTGGTGGGCCAATTGATAGGTTGGTTGAGAAGAGGGGGCAGAGGCGTAGGAAGTGGGTGGCAAAAGGCAGTTTCCTCCCTAAAAAAGAGTTCACCTTCCCGGTCGTATGCTGCCTGCCGATTGGGAAGTAAAATTAGGAATTTTTTTCAATTTTGGCAACATTTCCCAGAAAATTTTCTAAAAACTTTGCAAAATTTTGCAAACATTTCCCGATAATTAGAAAAAATTTACCGAAAAAGAAAGAAAATTTTCCAGAAAGTTTCCTGAAAAGTGACTCGAGAAAATTTCCTGAGAATTATAGGGCTTTTTCCAAAAATTGGAAGAAAATGTTTCGAAAATCGAAGAAGCCGAAAAGGAAGGAAATTTTTCGAAAATTGGTCAAGTCATATCTGAAAATGAGCAAATTTTCCACAATAACTACTGCTAAAGTCTTTAAAAATCATGATTTTTTTTCTTCCTAAACATTAAGAGAGAAAACTAGAAAATAACTGTACGTGTGCAAGGCGCGAGATATTTTCACTATTTATTTATCTTATACTAGCAGACTAGGTTGAGATGCTTACTAAGGCAGCTATACTAGAATATAGGCACTGAGTCTTTCAAAATTTGAAAGGGCACTTTTTTAATTTTGCAAACAACATAGGGGTGGTGGGGGAAAGTCCCATGGGTTCCACCGCCTTTGGATGCTATTGCTACTTTGTCTCTGGTTTTGTTGGTTATCGTTCCGGCTCCTTGTCCCCTGATCAAAACCTTAGACTGTTAGTACTGTTCCGTATACTGTCTACATAGGATTTTCATTATTTGAAACACATAATATCCCAATTAGACTATCAATGCAAGTAAATTAATCCATTTTGAACAGCGATGCAACCCATGGATAGCGCAACGTGCAAAACGTTTATACGTTTCGCAACAAATTTCACGATTTAAATGGACAACAAGGCTGATCACGGTACGCATACAGCAATAAAAGCATCTGGCTCAGTGAATTCACTGAGCCACGATAACTGGTTAAATCCCGGTATGAAGTCCTTAGTAATGTATATGTGCAGTTGTCTTGGTTGCATGGTGAGTTACCGGGCAGTTTTAGTTATTTGTTCTTATTTGCAATGACGAACGGCGAAAATACGGCATCAATTTTCATCAAAGGTCTGCAAATTATTGAGGAGGGGAAAGGGTAGGGGTGGAAGGGGGATCCCTTTCGCTTCTGACGTTCACGCCCTCCCCCTCCCCTCCTGACGGCACTGCCTATGTTGTAGTTCTAAATCAATGTTTCTTGCGGTGACAATGGCTTTCAGTACACCGATCTTTGACTGCCTCGTTATACTTAATTGAGCCGTAAGTAATTCTGACAATTTGGACGGAGTGGAATCCAGTGACATTTATTTACATGTAGCATATCCTTCACGGTCAACTACCTTTATCAAAATGGAGAACCTCGTTAAGTATAAACCCTAACGAAGCTTATATCGTCGGTTATCCCTCTCGGTAACGCATTCGTTTCAATCTCGGTCTAATATCGACGGAGCAAAGAGACGCACTCGGTCATTTACATCATACTCTAAAGTGGAAAATGATTACTGCAAATTCCTCAAGTGTATACAGAATGAAAGGCGAAAATTCATGTTATATCGCAGCTCGTGATTTCGATTGTACCGAACATGCATATATGTACACAAACTTGACTCTTACAAAATCATGCGATCTTTAAGCTTTGTCAAACATAGAAGCAGTTATGTAGGACAGGTGGGTGGTTAAATCGTGTCAAAATGAACATAAGCGTGAAATTTACAGAGTATCATGGTGCTCAATCAGTCAATATACGGTGCACCACTGTAACCACTGCAACCTGGCTATAGATGGTCGCCAAAGGTTACCTTTCAGATTAGAGGAGAAAGGGGGTCGCCGAGGGGAAATGTTAATGGCATTAACTTTTTCAACACCGTTGTAAAACATTTCGACAATATTGACAAAAAAGTAATTTGAATCAAAGAACAAAGCAAAATGTCATCGCCACAAAATCTGAGCCTTTCACTTATTTCACGTTGGGAAGGGGAAGGGGGTGGAACGACCCGTTTGACCCTCCAGCAATACACATGACAAGTTTTAACTTCTATTTAACTGCAACTATTGTGCTAGGTCCCTATGAGCACAAGAGGTATGTCGGGAATTCTTATCAATGTCATCCTCTCGGTCATGAAAAGGCTCCATTAATTGTGCTTTACATTGGCATGCAGTTGTTCGGATGCGTTGAATGATAGTGAACTTCCTAACACATGGGTATACGGGTGGTAAACACCGCGCGAGGAATTGTTCCATGCGTTAGGAGCAGTGGCGTAGCAAAAGTACAAAAGTAAATGTTTGGTGATATTTTTTCTGGAAAAAGTATGACGGGACAGATTTCTCCCCCTCCCCTCCCCCATTATACCCCTTGGCTTTGGCACTCATAATAAAAGTAGGACGGACTAGCTTATATGCCTTCAAAGATTTTCAGAAAAATGAAGTTTGTTTGGGGTAAATACGATTCTGAAAAAGCAAATCAGTTATCAGTCATCAGCAGTACAACTGTACAACCCTTTTTCTAAGTTGAGATAAAATTGCATTGCAAACAATGCACTTTATAAAACCATATACTAGGTATACAGTTCTATGGATAAAACAAGCGTAGATACAAATAAAGAGGGCGCTCTCACAATAATTTATTTCCAGGTGATGTGTACAAGGCAACAAACTGTAACTTTTTCAGTGTGTTATTATCTCTGTTGTTTATGTCCAGGGGCTGCAGGGCACGAGGAATTGTAAACACTCTTCATAAAGCCTTTGGGAGGCAAATTTGCCAATGAATGCACAGCAAGTTTTAATATGAAATATATAATACAATTGAACGCTCTGATTGGTCTAAATATTTGCACACATGCTGACAAACCAATCAATAACCGCCGTGAAAGTGACGTCACTGGTATATTACATAATTATCGGCAGGAGTCAAGCAATTTTCTTGAGATAAGATGCCCTCTTTAAAAGTTATATAAAGATATCAAACTCACGCGACCACAAAGGCGTCAATTGAAGAGGGAGAAAACATCCAACAAAGTATAACCTGTGCCCTGCTTTCCCATGCACATGCCACCAATTAATGGGTGGGCGTCAGTGCAGGCAAGAGGAAAATTACTCCAGTCATTTTCATTATAGTATTGCTTACTCCCCAAATATTGTCTTTTTGTGTGTGTTTTGCCCTCAATCATCAATGATCATGTGTTTGATCTATTAAAAAAACACCTTAATAAGCATATGAGCGGCGTGTTGATAAGCAAGACATGCCAAAGTTGAACACGTTGAAGCTTTGACTGTGACTGAATGCTAGAAACTTTTATAGACCTACATCTGTCATCTGACTGTCAGGTTGCAAAAAGACAATAAAGCGTTCCATTATTTAATATTTTCAAATTCAAATACTTTGTGGCACATGATGATTGCACTTGTTGACCTTATGACCAGATACATACACCACTCAAGTGCTGAATGTGTTTTGCCCTTTACCCTTCATATCTATGTGATTTTTCTCATTGGGTTTGTCAAAAAAAAATAGGAGCCAAATCTGGACTGTCTGACTATAGTCTCTCGCTTTCCGGCGCCATAGCCACTTAACTTGCAATGGTTGTCTTCCTCTACCTAGGAGATATGTGGCTCCGTCGTTTGAGAACACGACTGAGATGTCGGAGGTCCCAGGTTCGAGTCCAACAACGATTTAAACCGAGATTTTTCCACATATATGCAGATCGATATACGCTGCCATCAAGCGCACAATGGGAATCTGCATCTCACCTTCCCAGCAGCTTTTTGGAAAGGTGGACAATGGCAGGGTGGCGCTCAACGTCCCTCAGACGAGGACGTTAAATGGCGGTTTCGGCGGTAGGGTTTCTCACACTTGGTTCTCTAATCACTTCTCAAAAAGAGCAGGGTGAAAACTCGGTGTTCATATCAACTTTCGATCGCGATCCGTCGCCACCATAGTCAACGTGGTGGCATCAGCGACCTGTCTACGCCCAGACCTTATGCTCTCCATAGCAAATATTGTGTCACATTTTGTTTGCAAGTACCATCAGACCATATAGGCCTACGAATCCATTCCGCGGTCAGCGAATCAACGATGTTCAGTTGCATGCAGGAGTTTGGCAGATAGTATATCCCCCCCCCCCACCCTCCCTTTATGGAGGTAGGGTATTTCGGAAACCCTTATACAGAGGGCGAAAGAAGTAGATCTATGCAACTAAGAGGAAGGACTCCATGTACTCGTTATGCATCAGTTATATAGGCCTCGTCGTTGCTCACATACTTCACACATTGCATTGATAATGATGCAATCACATATTGTCTACCGAAAACCCTTTCGACCCCACCCACCCGCCCTTTGTGTAGTATTACAAAAACAGCATTGTCCCCCGGTCGTAACAACTCCCTGCTCATAGTTCCGCCCTCACTCACAGGCGCGTTAGTAGACCATTCTGACTGGGGATATAAGATTTACCGACGACCTCAAATTAACATATAATATCCCATTTGAAAAATAACTGCCTCCCTGAAAGGATTTCACCTTGCTGCATTGATTGTATGTATGCTTTATTCCCGGTCAAATTGGGAAATTTGTAACAAGAATTGAAACAAATTGGTAAAATTAAAAAAAAATTGTTAAAGTTGTTAGACTGTTTTGAAGAATTGGGGAACATTTCCTTAAAAAAACTAAAATATCGTAGGGTTTGTAAATTAAGTTAAATAAAGAAACTGAACAACAATCGGTTTATCAATTGGCAAATTGGCTTCAAACTGTTTTGTTTCGTAATCTAAACCTTTAGTTTTACCGACCTGATTCCAGATTTACCGACTAAGCTCAAATTTTTCTGCCGAGTCTCAACAATTGGAGGAGTGAAACCTTCGGTATTTATACCCCTGCTCACTCTTAAAGAAAAATCTCGACGTCAACACCAGTGCAAAGTTCGATTTATAGCCATTTCTCCCCAAATGAAATCAACGATTTTTTTTATTTAATTCACAAAATGTGTACAAGATTCAAGTTTGACAGCTATTGGTTTATGTATCGTATATATGTAAATAAAACCAGATATCCAACAACTCATGCATTTAAACGTTTCTTTACGGTCGCTTTCTGCTCCGTTTAGATTTAATACTGGGCTCTTCACCTCCCCTTAAGTTACTTAGTAATTTACTTCATTAGTCCCTTAATTCTCCATGCGTTGCTCCCACATCTCCCCGAAGCATTTTCATTATGGCAGTCCGTAGATCGTAAATGTTTGTCTAATTGTTCTTTGCTTCGGGTCGTGATCAATGGGTGATTCAACCTTCCGTAAGTCATCCTCGGTCATTTGAATTTTTTCACTCCTGCAAACTTTTTTTTCTATTCTGATTTTGGTATTAAGAATGACCTATCTCTATCGATTTGATAATATCATTTATCAATATGAATGCAACTTTATCATATTTTCTGAAGATTGAAGTCTCCCTTTTTGCTATCAAAAACGGTGTGGGTGACGGTGTGGGTAACAATGCGAAGCGCGGACAGGGGCGTAACTTGACTTCGAGTGCTGGGGGAAGGTGTGCAACACAAATTTGTCCAACGAAAGTTTGCATTTTCCCGACTTATTTATATAAACGATATATATATGTGTCTACACAAAAACAAAATATGACAATTGGGAACAGACCCCCCTCCCCTACCCTCACCAGTAACGTCGCCGGAGATTTTGGCTTGAAGACACATTATTCAAGTTCTAAATACGGGACTGCGGAACAGCTTGTGTCATCCCCTTCCTTTTTTCTTCCGTCCAATGACTTTGAAAAATGGCAAAAATAAGTATGACATTTTCCAAAGGATTTTCAAAAATAGTTTGTATATTTGCGAAGAAACAAATACATGGTATAACCATTTTAATTTTCCTATACCATTTCTCTGCGCTATCACGATTTTGCCTGACGAAAATAGTCACATTTGGAATTGCCTTACGAAAAACAATTTTCTATTGTGGAACCCCACCTCAACTCCACCCACCCCGACTCACCCCCACCCCGACTCACTCCTACCCTGACTCACCCCACCCCGATTTAATCTCTAAAGGTATACTATATATGAAAAATTGCAGAATAGGAAATGGTCAGACACAACACTCCAAACCGAATGGGTAACCCTATGAATTTTCATATTTTCTCATTACATGTCTCATATAAGATATCCAAATTTTATGTCAAATTAGTGTGTGACACCCCGAATATTCAACAAACGTCTAGCTGGACAGTATTTGATCGAATAGCAAGAAACGATGTCTTTGATTTGTTCAGTTCTTGTTCCTGAGGGAATCTACACAACCTGAGGGGATCTGCACAACCTGGGGGAATCTGCACAACCTGGGGGATCTGCACAACCTGGGGGAATCTGTACAACCTGAGGGGATCTGTACAACCTGAGGGAATCTGCACAACCTGAGGGAATCTGCACAACCTGAGGGGATTTGCACAACCCGAGGGAATATGCACAACCTGAGGGAATATGCACAACCTGAGGGAATATGCACAATCTGAGAGGATCTGCACAATCGGGGGAATATGCACAACCTGAGGGGATCTGCACAACCAGAGGGGATCTGCACATCCTTAGGGAATCTGCACAACCCGAGGGGATTTGTACAACCTGAGGGAATCTGCACAACCTGAGGGAATCTGCACAGCCTGAGAGGGTCTGCACAATCTGAGGGGATCTGCACAACCTGAGGGAATTTGCACAACCTGAGGGAATCTGCACAACCTGAGGGAATCTGCACAACCTGAAGGAATCTGCACAACCTGAGGGAATCTGCACAACCTGTGGGAATCCAGGGGTGTAGGCAGTCTTTCGGATTGGAGGAGTGGGGTCGCCGAGGAAAATATTTGCACCTTTTAGCAGATTTTCTGGACCTTTTTACTACTTAACCATTACCGTTTTACTTTTCGGGAGGAGGGAGAGGAAGGGGGGGGGGGGGGTACCAGCCTGTCGATCTTCCCCATGGGTACACCCTCCCCCATAGGGCACCTATGGGAATCTTCACATTAAAACCATATCTGACCTTTAAAGAAAGATTCAAAGATTTGCTGTTTTTCCGTAAAGGAATTGCCAGAGTGGAGAAAAAAGTTTGACTTACAGTTAGAGGTTTGCCATTTGAAAAATAACACTTTGCATAATAGATCTAGAAGATCTGAAAACCTAAATGGAAAAGTTTTAAGCCTTGAACTTGAAGGACATGCGATATTCAGTATTTTCAACAGATATCAAAACTTCAAATTATGTCGAAAACGAATTTCATTCATCAGTCTATAGCAAGTGGCAAGAAAATGATAATTGCCCTTTCATATGCATATATTTGTTGCTTAAAGATATCGGAGAGAGCACTAGTGGCAAAAATTACATACAAATTGTCGACTGGGGAAAGTAACACCAACGAAAGCTGACTCGACGCCATGCACGTGAAGCGAGTGAAAAATTTGGTTGGCATTTAATGTAAATTGATGTTGTAATCAGCAGATTAGGTGTGTCTAACTTTTCGTTTAAGCCCTTCAAAACACATGCAATATATACGTTCACTTCCCAACTTGGTCCAAAAGTGCAGGTTTTTCATCCTAAATTGTAGAGTTTGGTTCAAATTTCAAGATTTTGGCCCTCAATTTGAAACTTTGGTCTAAAAATTGAGAAGTTTCGATCGGAATTTGAAGATTTTTGTCGAAATTAAAGATTTTTGGTTCCATTTTAAGATCCGCGGGACGTATTCTGTATTTCACTGGCTGGTTGAGTCATCCAAAGTTATTCCTTGCCAAAGGTAACGTGTGCATTGTGTAACGTTGTGTAATCATACAGTCAGAACTATTAAGCTCAGACACAACGGATAGTTGACTTGTGATTGTTAAACTTTAGTGTGTCACCTTATCTATGATAAAATGCCGCATTCCACCGAAAATAGGATGGAGTTGTGACCAAAGGACGTATCTTAAATGCAGAATTGTTTTTTGTTAAACCCAAAATTGGAGATTTGTTTAATTTTCATATCCCAAATCTATTTATTATTTTCTACAGATTTTTGGTCCAAACTTGAAGGAGTTTAGGCTAAAATTGATGATTTTTGCCAAAATCAACGAGATGCCAACATGTCATGTCTGTTTTCTATGATTCATTTGATATCAACACTGTTAACACTTTCCAAGGGGAATTTTAAAAGTGGCTGTGAATTTTGCCCCACCTCCTCCCACCAAAAAAAATATAAAAATCCCAAAATTGTAACAAGGGGCATGAACCTTGCCCAGGGGTGTCGGAAGGAACTCGAGCAAGGGGGCAGAAAATCAAGTGAGGGCACTTTTTTGACAGTAATAGAAGGGCACTTTTCATTTTCGAGAAGAAGCACTTTTGTTAGCGAAGAATGGGGGAACGTGCCCCATGGGCCCCGGTATGGTTTGAAAATAGGCGGGATTTGAGGAAGCAAGGCTGCAAAGGGGCACTTGCCCTACCTCCACTTTCTTCCAAATATTTACTTTTGTATGGGGATGTTTTGTATCTTAGCGTGATTTTGTAATCTCACCTCCCCCTCCCGCCACACACACACACACACACCCACACACCCACACACACACACACACACACACACACACACACACGCACGCACACACGTTTGACGTTCTCCACACTTTCGGTAGGCAAATCCTGGCTATGCGTTTGAGATTGGGGAGCCAGGACCAATGTTGGGAATTGCCCATCGGGCGAATAGGTAAAAGGTCTACTTTTGTAAATTACTGATTAGAAAATTATTGGAGCCATAGTCCCCTCTCACCACAGCTCTCGGTGTTGGGACCATTGGTAAATGACATGCTTTATTTTTGTCAAAATGCGTGTTACTTCAATGTACTATGTGGGATCTGTGAGTGAGTGGATTGCTTCAAGAATGACCTAGGATAATGTCATATAACTTTCGAAAGGGCACCTTCTGCATCGGTCCGCCCTTAAATTATAAAATGGCACCCCTTCCCCCGTTCGTCCCCAACTTTCAAAAGGGCACCTTCAGGCTCTCCTTACTCTAGGGCAAGGGGGAAGTCGCCCCCGTTACCCCCGTGGTTCCGACACCGCTGGCCTTGCCTTCCCCAATCATCCGTGATCCATGCTGTAGGCCATATACCTGTATACTGCAATATAAAAGCATTCATTATTTTCCTAACCCTATATACAGATATATAAACTATATTAATACATTTCACTGTTATGGATTTTGATTTATTCTATTCTCCAGAATATATACTTCTTGACACATCAAATACGGCATAAACGTGAAGGATTCTTCTCCAGGTTTTCTGAGTTTATATACTGTGGAGGTTAGTGCCGGTCATTTGCTCTGACTTTTAGCTTGCCTAGATATTTCAACCAATATTTATGGCAATGCTTAAAACTCTGTTAGGGTGCTTTGCGTTCGCAATACCCGTAGGAGTAATTTTCATAAATGTCAGCCTTTGAGAACTGAACGAAGATTTTTAGTAAAGACCTTTTAATGGTTGATATCTCTCCGTAAAATGTAATTGTTTCAATAAAGCCTTTTACTGTTGACATTTTTTTTTTGCGTGGCTGGAGAGGAAAATGTAAGAGAAGGCAAAAACTGACAATTTTGTAATGGGAAACCGAGAGAACATCCAACGGGGTGCAAAAAAAGGTGGGTTAGCGACTGAACAAACAAAACAAAATTTTCATATTAGGGCAGGTGTAACTTGTAAGGGCAGATGTCTCTTGTAAGGGCAGATGTAACTTGTAAGGGCAGATGTAACTTGTAAGGGCAGATGTCTCTTGTAAGGGCAGATGTAACTTGTAAGGGCAGATGTAACTTGTAAGGGCAGATGTAACTTGTAAGGGCAGATGTAACATGTAAGGGCAGATGTAACTTGTAAAGGCAGATGTACTTTTAAAGTTGAAGGTCCCTACAGACCTCTATCTATCCATTGTAGTATAAACGTCCGAAACATAAGACTAAATGGAATATTTCAAAGTTATAAAAGCTTATGGAATGATGTTTTCAAAAGTGGTACCTCACTGAAAGTTACTGTAAAATTTCACTAAATGTCAATATGTTTCTAGTATATATATATATATATATATATATATATATATATATATATATATATATATATATATATATATATATATATATATATATATATATATATATATATATATATATATATATACATATGTGTATATATATATATATATATATATATATATATATATATATATATATATATATATGTATGTATATATATATATATATATATATATATATATATATATATATATATATATATATATATATATATATATATATATATGTATAAAATATATATATATATATATATATATAAATATATATATATATATATATATATATATATATATATATATATATATATATATATATATATATATACATATATATATATATATATATATATATATATATATATATTTATATATATATATATATATATATATATATATATATATATATTTATATATATATATATATATATATATATATATATATATATATATATATATATATATATATATATATATATATATATATATATATATATATATATATATATATATATATATATATATATATATATATATATATATATATATATATATATATATATATATATATATATATATATATATATATATATATACACACGTCACATTGTTTTTTGCATATAATTGTGATGTTAGTATGTTGATATGCAATGACGTGACAGGAACACAAAACTTACAAATCAATCAGCATATGAAAGAAAAAAAGCATCGGAACCACAAAACCTTTTGGCTCTGGTTTTTTATACACTCGTGTCGTTGAAATATTTCACAAGAAATATTTCTGGTAAATTTCATCATTCGTATCAAAGGTCTTCAGTGCTCAGTGCTTACGAGCACGGAAAGTGTGTTCGAATATTCTTAAGACTCAAGAAAAATGCGCCCTCACTTTCGGTCGCCAGCCCCTTTTAATGATAACGAAAAATAAATATAAACTGTGACGTCTCCAGAGTTTCGGGGTTGGGGTAACTATAGGGTGCGAAAAAGAAAAAAAAAAACTCGAAAAAAAAAATGTGCTGCCATAAGGCGGCATTCAAGTTGCGTGCACCAAATGGCGTGGGAACAGGGAAACACTTCAAGAGGGAATCTCGTCTCAGAAGAATTGCTTGACCCTTTACCAATAAATCCGATATATACTAGCAACGTCACTTCCGCGGCGGTAATTGATTGGCTTGTCGGTGATTGTATCGGTAGGGTAGGGAGGGGGGGGGAGGAGGTTGGGGGTACTCCCAACGGTGAAAACATAATTCGAACAAAATTAACAAATATATTCAAAGACAAATTTACCAAAATATTTTTCTGGTAAACCATGATGCCAATTTTCGTACTAAAATTTCACAGCAATTACTTTCTTCACTTTATTTGCAACCAATTCAGTTAGCATCCAGAACATTTTTACACAGTGGTAGATAATACACGTTTATTACAGAAAAAGTGACATATAGTATGATGTTGATCAAAAGAAACTTGAGGAGACTTAACAGAAAGTTTAGCAAAGTGTTAAACAAGATATTATATACCCTGCATATGTTTTTAACCCGAAGTCATCATGCACAGATGATCATTCATATACGAATACCAAGACGTGACATAAACACTTTTGCAAAAAATGTTATAGAAACAGAACAATTATATCGAAATGGATACTTTTGAAAGAAAGAGAAAAAAGATCATAGCCAAACAAACCTCCATACCTGAATCACTACTACCCGACACCCACCCCAACCAAAACCTGATTCCTATAATTAGAACATCTTATTCAAATTAAAAACTCTTGCCCTTCGAGAAAAAGTTGACATGTCATTGTCATGTTTGTAATCTGTATTACAAACTAGAAAGTTGAAGTTAGTAGGCCTAAGTCTCGCCTGGCATATATTTTTGATTTTCTCATTTTACAATTAGTAACAATGTATGTTTTTACAGGTAACGTAGATTAGGAAAGAGTGTTAAAACTTTTACGGCCATTGTAAGTATCAACTCAGGTAATTTCAAGTACAATCCCCATTGCAACCATACATATCTAATCTGGCTAAACCTCTTCCACAAAACTCTACATGTTATGCAAATAACAAAATTAATACAAACACAACATTTTACTTAATTTACCTTAGTATAATCTGACCACATCCTCAAGCCAATGTGCTACTTTAAGATATATTATATAAGATATATTATATAAGATATATTATATAAGATATATTTTATAAGATATATATAATATATGTATATATACATATATATATATATATATATATAATATATATATATATATATATATATATATATATATATATATATATATATATATATGTATATATATATATATATATATATATATATATATATATATATATATATATATATATATATATATATATATATATATATATATATATATATATATATATATATATATATATATATATATATATATATATATATATATATATATATACATATATACATATATATATATATATATATATATATATATATATATATATATATATATATATATATATATATATATATATACAGATATGTATATATATATACATATATATATATATATATATATATATATATATATATATATATATATATATATATATATATATATATATATATATATATATATATATATATATATATATATATATATATATATGTATATATATATATATATATATATATATATATATATATATATATATATATATATATATATATATATATATATATATATATATATATATATATATATATATATATATATATATATATATATATATATATATATATATATATATATATATATATATATATATATATATATATATATATATATATATATATATATATATATATATATATATATATATATATATATATATATATATATATATATATATATATATATATATATATATATATATATATATATATATATATACATATATGTATATATATATACAAATAAATATAAACTGTGACGTCTCCAGAGTTTCGGGGTTGGAATATTCTTAAGTAACTATAGGGTGCGAAAAAGAAAAAAAACTCCAGAAAAAGGGTGCGAAAAAAAAAATGTGCTGCCATAAGGCGGCATTCAAGTTGCGTGCACCAAATGGCGTGGGAACAGGGACACACTTCAAGAGGGAATCTCGTCTCAGAAGATTTGCTTGAACCTTTACCAATAAATCCGATATATACTAGCAACGTCACTTCCGCGGCGGTAATTGATTGGCTTGTCGGTGATTGTATCGGTAGGGTAGGGGGAGGGGGAGGAGGTGGGGGGTACTCCCAACGGTGAAAACATAATTCGAACAAAATTAACAAATATATTCAAAGACAAATTTACCAAAATATTTTTCTGGTAAACCATGATGCCAATTTTCGTACTAAAATTTCACAGCAATTACTTTCTTCACTTTATTTGCAACCAATTCAGTTAGCATCCAGAACATTTTTACACAGTGGTAGATAATACACGTTTATTACAGAAAAAGTGACATATAGTATGATGTTGATCAAAAGAAACTTGAGGAGACTTAACAGAAAGTTTAGCAAAGTGTTAAACAAGATATTATATACCCTGCATATGTTTTTAACTTGAAGTCATCATGCACAGATGATCATTCATATACGAATACCAAGACGTGACATAAACACTTTTTGCAAAAAATGTTATAGAAACAGAACAATTATATCGAAATGGATACTTTTGAAAGAAAGAGAAAAAGATCATAGCCAAACAAACCTCCATACCTGAATCACTACTACCGACACCCACCCCAACCAAAACCTGATTCCTATAATTAGAACATCTTATTCAAATTAAAAACTCTTGCCCTTCGAGAAAAAGTTGACATGTCATTGTCATGTTTGTAATCTGTATTACAAACTAGAAAGTTGAAGTTAGTAGGCCTAAGTCTCGCCTGGCATATATTTTTGATTTTCTCATTTTACAATTAGTAACAATGTATGTTTTTACAGGTAACGTAGATTAGGAAAGAGTGTTAAAACTTTTACGGCCATTGTAAGTATCAACTCAGGTAATTTCAAGTACAATCCCCATTGCAACCATACATATCTAATCTGGCTAAACCTCTTCCACAAAACTCTACATGTTATGCAAATAACAAAATTAATACAAACACAACATTTTACTTAATTTACCTTAGTATAATCTGACCACATCCTCAAGCCAATGTGCTACTTTAAGATATATTATATAAGATATATTATATAAGATATATTATATAAGATATATTATATAAGATATATTATATAAGATATTATATAAGATATATATATAAGATATATTTTATATATATATATATATATGTATATATATATATATATATATATATATATATATATATATATTTTATATATATATATACATATATACATATATATATATATATATATATATATATATATATATATATATATATATATATATATATATACATATACATATATATATATATATATATACATATATACATATATATATATATATACATATATATATATATATATATATATATATATATATATATATATATATATATATATATATATATACATATATGTATATATATATACATATATACATATATATATATATATCCATAAATATATATATATATATATATATATATATATATATATATATATAAATATATATATATATATATATATATATATATATATATATACATATATAAATATATATATATATATATATATATATATATATATATATATATATATATATATATATATATATATATATATATATATATATATATATATATATATATATATATATATATATATATATATATATATATATATATATATATATATATACATATATATATGTGTGTATATGTAAATAAATGAATAATCATTTTAATTGTTACATAAATATGGAAATTCAAAGGAACACAGAACTCCAAATACTCATCCATAAGGTCCAATGCTTTCAATACTTGCGGCAGTAACATTTGTAAATATACATATAGAGCATTCCTAATTCCTAAATGAGTGGAGGTTTAACATTCTGCATGGAATCTACTATGCAAATAACCTGCTTAATTTGCACACATTACCTTACTATTCAACGTAAACAATTGTCTTTACATACAGACATATCTCATTTGTGTAGGTAACAACACCACACCGTCCGAATTTCCGAAATACCAGAGAAACATATATTTCCATTGTTATGCAAATAAGCTATCTAATATGCAACTTCCCCCAAAAAAAAAAAAATATATATATATATATATATATATATATATATATATATATATATATATATATATATATATATATATATATATATATATATATATATATATATATATATATATATATATATAAATATATATATATATATATATATATATATATATATATATATATATATATATATATATATATATATATATATATATATTATATATATATATATATATATATATATATATATATATATATATATATATATATATATATATATATATATATATATATATATATATATATATATATATATACAGATATATATATATATATATATATATATATATATATATATATACATATAGATATATATATATATATATACATATATATATATATATATATATTATATATATATATATATATATATATATATATATATATATACATTTTATATATATATATATATATATATATATATATATATATATATATATATATATATATATGTATATATATATATATATATATAAATATATATATATATATATATATATATATATATGTATATACATATATATATATATATATATATATATATATATATATATATATATATATATATATATATATATATATATATATATATATATATATATATATATATATATATATATATATATATATATATATATATATATATATATATATATATATATATATATATATATATATATATATATATATATATATATATATATATATATATATATACCAATGCCCTATACGACTGTGCAAAGTTACATGAATGTACACCTTTCATAACTTAAGTTATGATATCAGGTTAGTCTAAACAGGGAGTTGTTCTTAACAACTCCCTGGTCTAAACTTTGTGTACGAAAGTCTATATTGTAATGAAAGTAACCTAAATAATATGCACACCACACCTCACAATGTTCTTCACAAACAAACTTACCGCATCCTCTTTAAGAGTTATCATAGATAAAAATATGCTCATTGTTATGCAAATAAACTAATTAATATGCACACACAACCCCCAGTTATGCTAATTTGAACAGTACGTTGAAAACCTTATCATATATCTGTGACATTTGTGGACAACGACGCCTCCACAATCGCCTCCGACGACGCCGACGCTGCTTGGCGCCGACGCCGACGACAGGATCATCCCTATGTCTCTTTCCAGCTTCGCAGGCGAGACAAAAACAACAAGAAACGACTGTTTATGTTATTAAGTTTTCAAAGGTCAGTAGGAAGAAAATAAACACTGTATACTTACTATCTTAACAACTCCCTGCTGACACCATGGACAGCTGGATGAACTCAGTCGTAGGCCTAGGCCTACGCAGTTTTACTAGTTTTACAAGCACAACTTACTGAAAGAAAAATAAAAATGGTGCCAAACGACTGAACGAGAGGATTTCAGCATTTTGTTTCTGGTTATTTACAACAAGGGCATATAGTATCCTGAAATAAAGCAAAACATCCAGGTAATGCGAAGATAATTAGCACCGGCGTAGCCTTAATTAATCTTGTTCTGTAGACTGAGTAGCCTAGCTAAGTGTAAGTTACAGTGTTAGGCTAGCTACGGAACCATTTACACTTCCAATTACAGTACATGTACCATTGAGCCCGTCGGTTCGACGTAACCGTGTACGGGCTCAATACGGTTTTGCTAAGTTGAAGAGGAAACTATTATTACACATTTACAGTCAATGAGATATTTTTTATGAATACTTGTGTCGCTTCAGCCAGTCAGCAAAAATTAATGGTACTCCTACATATTGGAAACTAGTACCATTAATACACCACATATGTTAAGAAAAGTAAATTCTGTCCATTTGTTTTAAGCAAAATGACAAAAAATAGGTTTTTCTCCCATTGACTGCAATGATAACTGACTGTTTGTTTTCCCCTTTGACCAAAGTTTGAGATGTCAAAAAAGCATTGTTACGTCGCCGTGCACCACAACATTCCCAGATGTCCGACCTCTAGAATTGTTTGGTCGGACTCGTAATTTCTTTCACTTTAACCCGTTTCTGTCTGCTGACGTTGTGTGGTTGCTGTTGTTTACTGATCTGCGTCCTCTAGAAGATTATAGTTTTTTCCTTTTCACGGCATTTAAAGATCAACAACATTTTTTTGCCGAAACTTTATTCAACTTTACAACAGCTTTCCTGAAATATTCTTCACTAATATAAGAAATGTTTTATCACTAACATTAGGTTCACAACAGATGTACTGTTTATCCACAAAATCCTGCCATTTTAAAACTTTCTTGGAAATGGTATAATTGATCTATTTTCTGTGAGTCTTCAGTTCGCGATGCGAACAGCTATTCAACCATTACTTTTAGATTAGGCTAACGTTAACGTTAGAAGTAAGTTTTGTTGATTATTCATGAGGTCAAGGTGTGATAAAAATTGTTTACTTGTTACTTGAATCTATTTAAATGTGCATGAGTTGTTAGCCAATCAGCTGTATGACAACCATAATAATAATGATTATATAGCACAAAAATCTGCAAGCATTCTAATGAGCCTCACAATAAGATAAAACTAAACAAAGGCAATACGAAAAAAGTGCGTTTTGAACTTAAGACTTAAACTAAGATTGTTAACTGAACGAATAGAGGCAGGCAGTTCATTCCAAAGGGCTGGACCTGCCTAATAAAATCCACTGTCACCTAATGTTTTACACTTAGTTCTAGGGACAAAAAGAAAGGGAGAATCATTAGAGCATAATGAATACCTATTGCTGTGAATGGTGCGAATGTGATCAGAAAGATAACAGGGGTGACTTTATGTAGGGAATTCAAAACAAAAACAAGAAGTTTAAATTGAATACGAAATTCAACTGGAAGCCAGTGAAGGGAACTAAGAGGACTTTTAAGGGGGCATCATAATGATTAACATCTAATTTAGATTTAACAGCCATAGATGTAATATGACATCAACATAAACAATATGAGTGACAGAAACTTTGAAGGTTTGACTGGGAAAAACATTTTTGCCAAAACAATCATAAAGGGTCTTTTAATTTTGTCTTTTTGAGCACCAAAAACAACTTTAAAGAACTATGTATAAAAACTAAAGCAAGAAAGGTACATGATATAGGAAGATAGCAAGTTTGGAGTGAATTTTGCCCCATTAACCATGGGGCCAGGGCCTATTAAACAAGTGAAAAGTTTGGTAGCCTAACATTCAAGTTCAACACACCTTCACCTTTATGTATGGAAAGTGAAATAACCAACTGTACATGCCACCAGTATGTCAAAAAGTGTATTGTGGGATATGACTAATAGATAGCTAGGGTGTAGGCTAGACCTAGAGGACTTATTTGTATCCTGCCACACTGTCACACTGTAGGCCTATTTGTGAGTGTTTGATATTTGTACTATAACATTAGTTATTTTTTTTTTCATTTCATGATCGTTAATTTCCACTGCAATGGAAAAGGAGAGAGAAAGACGTTATTTATATTATTCCATTTCATAATAAATTATTTCCACATTAGGCAATATATACAAAAATAGTGACAAAAAACAAAAGTAAAGTACATTTGAATTTTAAATATAACAAATAACATAAGTTTCTGGTCTTGTTACTAGTAATATTGTACATTGCAATGGAAAAGGAGAGAAAAGAAGTTAAAAACTTATTTGATAACTTTCCCCAAAACATATTTTATAATTTCCCCAAAACTTACATGTAGATTAAATTACAACAAATACAAGAGTAAAATAAAAATAAATGTAACAGTGGTTTAATTGTTACTACTTGTTGGTTCGCATGCGAAGCATAATGCGAACCTATGTATTGGCGATTACGTCCGTCCGGACATCCACAGATTTTTTCTGAGATTTCCTCAGAAATATTTAAGTTTTTTGAGAATTCCTCAGAAAATGTTAAAGTTTTTCCAGTTCCTCAGACAAAGTTTAAGTTTCTTCAGATATCCTTATGGAAGGCTGGAATTTCCTAACTAAATGTTAAAGTTTTTCGGAGACTTTTAAGACAGGTTGAAGAATAGTTTCCTTAAAAAGTCTACAAAACATTTGATATTTCCTTTGAAGATAAGTGTAAGATAATATATTTTCCCAAAATTGTTCAGAGATTGTCAAATGTTTCTCACAACACTGGAGGTTTAAAACCCTTAAACTTCTTCAAAATATTTGTGCATCAATGGCTGTATCAGGCATGATTATTAAACTCCACCTTTATTATTGTGTTCATTTTCATAAAGTTGGTACAGTATATGAACTGACAAGACTTTGGTATGCTCAGTCAGGGACTGACAGGATGTGACTGCATATGGACATAGGGAGGGATGGGACATACATGGGGGTCATGCAGCACATAGGATAGAATATATACCATGTGATATGCACCAAGGCATGATTATTTGACTCCACCTTTTTTTTCTTCTTATGCAACAGTTTATTTGCATATAAGTTATTATATGGACTGACAGACTCTCGTACATACTGTAGTGTGCTTAATCAGGGACTGTGATAGCTAGGACAAGACTTCTTATGGAGCCTATGCCATGTAGGACAAAGGGTGGGATGCCATGTGGAACAGGGTGGGATGCCATGTGGGATATATGGTGGAATGCCATGAGGGGCACAGGGTGGAATGCTATGGGATGGGATGTCATGTGGGACATGGGATGCCATGTGGGACATGGTGTGGGATGCCAAGAGTAACACAGAGTGTGACATAGGTTGGGATGCCATGTGTAACATAGGGTAGGAGGCTAGGTAGGATATCGAGTAGGAGGCCATGGAGACATGGGATTTGATGCCATTTGTAGTACAAAGTAGGGTGGGACCTAAGGTGGGATGCCATGTGGGACATACGGAGGGATGCCATGTGGGACATCAGGTAGAAAGTCACTGATGTGGTAATAGAAGGTGGGATGACATGTGGGTCATAGGGTAGGATGCCATGTGGGACATATGGTGGAATGCCATGTGGGACGTATGGTGGAATGCCATGTAGGACATATGGTGGAATGCCATGTGGGACTTCTGGAGGAATGCCATGTGGGCCATACTGTACAGTACATGTATGGTGGAATGCCATGTGGGAGATATGGTGGAATGCCGTATGGGACAAGGGATGGGATGGGATGTCATGGGATGGGATGCCATTTGGGACATTGAATGGGATCCATGTGGGACACAGGGTGGGATGCCATGTGGGTCATAGGATGAGATGCCATTTGAGACATGTTAGAATGTCAGATAGGAGATATGGTGGAATGCCATGTGGGACATGGATGGGATGCCATGTGGAACATGGGATGCTATGTGGAACATGGGATGCCATGTGGCACATGGGATGCCATGTGGAACATGGGATGCCATGTGGCACATGGGATGCCATGTGGAACATGGGATGCCATGTGGCACTTAGTGTGAGATGCCATTTTTATAAATGGCCAGGTCTTATGATATGGGTGTCAAATTGCATGAGCATGCGAACCATGATGGTATTTACCATTCTAGTTTCATCTTGCAGTCATAAATTCTCATAGTGCAACCATGTATCATACAAGAAGATAAAGGGGAGTAAAAAAAATTGAGAAATTATGATACTGCATGTATATTGACTGTTTACAAGTACAAGTATCATAAAAAGAAGTATCCAAAAATCATATTTTCTCTTTGGTGAATCTTTGCCTAAAAACCTAACCATTCGCTTTCTCTCCTTCACCAATCTCTTCAATCTTAACAAATGCATCCCCCCACCTTTCGGGATCGGGATGCACTCCCACTTCTCCAAAACCAACATCAACATTTTCTCAATTGCCATATACACCATCCCACTTACACCCACCTGAACTAATCACCCCTCAAGGTTTACCTTCATAGAAGCTCTCCACAACCCAGCCTTTTTCCACTCCAAATACTGTCAACTCGGTAGACATTTCCATGACTACTCCTTTCTCTTCACTGACGGCTCCACACGGAAAGGCTCCTCTGCAGCCGCCGCCGCCTGTCCTGGTCTCAAGGTTACCCGACGGCACCTCTCTCTACTCTGCCAAGGCGAAGGTCATACTCCTACCTTAAACTTCATAGAACTCTCTTTCGGCCCCCATTTTGTCATCTCCTCACTGGCATCCTCAACATGCGCTGGCCCAACCCTATTATTCTACAAATTTTCAACAAACTCCACACTTTTTCCTCCCTAGGAAAAAAAATTACCTTTTTCTGGATTCCCATCATGTCGGCATCCCTGGCAACAAGAGAGCCCACAGAGCCGCCATCAAAGCTCTGTCAGATAACATCTCTCTTTTTCCTATTCCACACTCAGAACCTACGTCTATTATCTCCAACTACGTCAACAAAACCTGGCAAAACTCCTGGAATCATTAAACCAGTAATAAACTTCACACCATTAAACCCAAAGACGGGACCAACACTCCTCTGCATAGTCACAACCTCAGGGAAGACATCGTTGTCACCCGTATCCGCCTCGGCCACTCCTTTCTTACTCACTCCCATCTCTTATCCGGCTCCCCTGCCCCTGTCTGCCCCACTTGCAACATCGATCTATCCATCAAGCATATTTTCTTAAGCTGTCCCCAGAACTCCAGATCTCTTCTCTCCTCACTCTCCTCAATCTCGGACCTATTCGAAAACAATTCGTCCGCAAACATCATTAACTTCTTCAACAACAACCTCTTCCACCACATATAATCTCCTCCCTTTCAACACCTAACCTTACACACCCCTTTCTTTTCACCTAAATTTTTCTCCCACATTCAGCATTTTCCCCTTTATCTCCCGTACAAACCTTCCATCTCCTCACTATCCTAACTCTTACACCATTATTTATTAGCACACTCTTGGTACATTTGACTCTGACTGTCGTGGTGCTGTTAAACATCCAAAAATCTAAAAAATTGGCCGAGGTGAATCTTGACTCCAATTTTTTTTGCCATTGTAAATCTTGACCCAAATTTTTTTTGGGGCTCAGGTGAATCTTTGCCTGAAACATATTGCAGGTAGGTGAATCTTGACCTAAAGAAATTTCTGAAAAAGTTGAATGCTTGAAGGGGGTATGTGAAGATGTTGTTTGACTGCTGCATAAATTGCAGCCATTGAACAAGATTTGGTATATATATATATATATGAATTGGTAATTTATGTCATTTAAAAACAGATTTTTCATCAAAATGGGTATTTTTAATGTTTGATGAAACCATCCCAAGATTTCTGTGAATTTCAGCTATATTAGAAATGGTTGAGGGTGGTACAAACTTTAAAGACAAATCACAAGAATTAAACCATATTTTCATTGATTTCTTTAAAATGCCCCTGTAAAATTCTAGTATACTGGTGAAGCATACAGTAGAAGAGAATTAACTTAACCCTTACTCTACCAGAGCATTTGAGATTACAAGTGTTATTTTAGGGAACTTTTTTGAAAGGGGGCGTTTTCACAAATTTATCTTCATTTTCTACTGTAATAAGTTAATGTTATATGAAAGCTAAGACTTTGAACTTTACGTTGGTTTGCATAATTAAATGGTAAATTATGCAAATTTATGCAAATGAGGTCATTAATTGAGATTATTAGATGTCCTAAAACTGTTATCTTTGTGATATTCTGCTTTCTTGTGGCTAATTAGAAAAAAAATATTGATAGAATGTATGAATTGTTGAAAGAAGGACCTTTCATTTGATAGTACTCTTGATTTTTTTGGAGCAAGAAAAAAATTCATACGCCAGTTTTGATGTTTTTGACCTTTTTTGGCCTAAAAATTGACCTCTGATTTTGCCAATGGTCTATCTGATAGGATTTGGCACTATACTTTCCTATAAACATGCATTGTTCCTTTCTATGATGCACAAAACTAATATAATATAGAAAGGAAATGTTTACACCAAAATTTAAATTAAAATGTTATGCAAATGATATGCAAATTAGCTAATTTACCTCATTTATTATGCGCAGGCTTGAAATTGTTAGTTTATTAGCCAAATTTAGCCATTGAAAGCTTTGAAAATACTTATATTTATTCAGGATATACTGAAAGTCTTGTAGAAACTTACTTTTGTTGATTCCTGTAGGAATTCTCTGTGAAAAGGTACTCAAAAATGGTTCAAAGCATCAGTAATCATGTTGACGTTGCCAAACTTGGAATCCGTCAGTGAGTTGGTACCGCATATGAAATAACAATAAATTTGTCCAAATACAGGAAAATCTTTTACAGAAATACAATTTCAATCGTTTCCAAGGAAATACAGGGATTGGAGGTGGGATGGGGGTTCTGGTTTATTTATATTGGGAGGGGGAACCAGGGGAAATGCCACCCCCCTAAAAAAAAAATATGGCCCTCTTCCAGGATCCAAATTCCTTTAAAGAAAATAATTTTCCCCTACATGGGACAGCTTGGCCCCCACCATTGGTATCTTGCCCCAACATGTCTCTCTTTCCAACAACATGGGACCCTTTCTCCTTAAAGTTTTAATTCTACTCCACTGCACTACAACCTCACAACATGGAATCCAGAATTCGCGAAATAGGTATATAAACACTGTTGCACTACAAATCACAGATTGATTTGTAAAGTTTCATCTGAAATCACTATAATAAAGACAATTCATGTTAACCACTTCGGATTTTAGTGACCCATTTACTTGTTTATAATCATTACAAGTAAAAAATTCCAGCCAAATTACACTGCTGTTACTTAATTTGGAACGGATCAGAACTAACATTAGCTATGCCTATTGTTAAGCCTAACGAGTAACGTTAGTAAAGCATGAAGTTTGAAAAATGCACTCGCGATTTAAGAAATTTGAAAAACCAATTTACCTGGTTCTGATCATCTTTAGGCCTCTTCTGGGTTAGGCCCAGGTACTAAAAGATCTCCATCACTGGCGATAGCCTTTTGACCTTTCCAAATCCTCAGTTTCACTTTCAAACAAAATTTGGGATACACATTCTTCTGTCGCCTCAACGTAAATGTCAAAAAAATCTAAAAATAACTCGAGTGACGTAGCTCTAAAATGTTTTGGGAACTATCGAGGGGGTATGTCTTTTATTGCAGCAATCCATGTGAAAGCACATTGTTTACGCTACAGAATGGTTCTTAAAACTTTTCATTACGATATAGGGGTGGATCACACAATTTTTTAGCAAAAAGGGTCAAAAATTACCAAAAATTACACAATTTTACATATTTTACAATTTATTTAAAGATAATGACCAGGTATGAGCAAAATGTGATTAGATTTGGACAATGTGACTTGTCTATATAGTATATATAAAAAGAAAATATCTAAATTTATTTTTTAAGCAATTTTTGTAAATTTTTCAAAAATATGCATTTCCGGGACATTTGAAACAAAACGATAAATTTCTAAATGTTTGGACAAAATTTGCCGAAAAAATGTGAGTATAGACCCCCCCAAGAAAATACAATTTTATAAAAGATCTTTCCAAGATCTTTGCAATGAAACTATTTGCACCCCTATAGAAGTTTGATAAGGTTCCGATTTTATTTTTGGAAAAAGGTAGTTTAAAAACAGCGATAGTATGGCCGCGTGGTACAGTAAGGGTTAAACAATGTCTTTAGACAACATAATTTAAAAACATCTCAATGAAAATTGAACTGTCTGGCATGTACAGTTTGTATAGTGAAAATTTGAATTAGAAATGTAGAAAGCCAGCTGAATTGTGTGTAAGTTACAAAATAAATATCTCCTGATCGGAAGCCTGTACCAGGCTGCTAATGCTTGACTTGTTTGTATATAAAAAAGACACATATAAGCTTACATTTAATATTTTCAAAATATCAAATTGAACATGCCCAAATATTAGTTATGGCAGCCAACTAATATTCCAATACTGAACTATAAATCTCCTTCATTTGACCATTGGTTGAGCTATAATATCACTGATGTCTAGTTTGTTGATTTGTCAAAACAAAAACTTCACAATAATGTTGGTATTCATTTACAGAGTGGACTAGAGCAAGTAGTGTAAAGTGCCTTGCTCAGTCGAACCTGGTATATTTTATATTTTTCATTTTGCAATGTTTCCTGACCCATTGTTATTTTACATGTTGAGCCTAACTTGCCACAAACAGTGAATGTCATTTGTAGGTCCCCAGATTTGTTTTGCCATTTAAAAAGATCTGATTTGACATGAAAGGATGATCAGTGACTTGAATTTATAAATACTAAATCTTGGCGAGGGATTTTCCATCTCATCTACTTAGAAAAAAATGTGTTATGATTTAACTTAAAAAAAAGAATGTAAAGTAGTGAGTGTATGACTTGACTTGACATCTACATCATGTTGATACTCGTTCATGATATAACAACAAGAAAGGAAACAACTCCTCTGTTTTCTTTGGTTACACGTATGTCTGTGAAGACCAAATTTGAAGAATACTTCAGATTTACAGTATCTAGGGCATTTATTACATCTGTGCATTATATTGCTTTCCTATGGTTGCATACTTTGAATTGTTTTTTCATGGTTTCAATAGTTAGAGGTGCAGTGGCTCATTGGTTATGGAGTCATGCTCGAATACGAAATAAACCAGGTTTGACTAAGTAAGGCATTTTACACTATTTGCTCTAGTCAACTCTGTAAATGAGTACCAACATTACTAGGAAGTTAACCTTGTGTCCTCTCATTCACTTACATGTAAGAAATTGGAGATGAGCACTAGCCTGATGGGTCATCATGGCTTGAGTTGGGATCTAATGTAAATCAACTATGGTTGCTAATTTGATTTCTTTGTGTTGTATTGTAGCTCATAAGATGGCTCTACTGGATGACCCAGCGTTCATCATTGCTCATGTGAGGCATTCATTTATCACCAGTGATGACACAGGCATGTGTGAGATGGCTATCATGAATGAAGACATCGATTGGCCGATAAAACGCAAAGTACTGGAGGAAAAGAGGAAAAAGCCATGGAGTCAGTATGAGACAATTGACTGCGATCAAGGTATGACGTGTTGCATACACTAATGTCTTTTTGGTTTATGGGCAGGTAGCAACAACTTGAGTTTGAGGTGAAGAAAATATGCTATAAACAATCAAAGTAGCAAAACAATTGCATCAAAATTGGTTGAAAGTAACCATTTTGTTGTATTTTGTAGGGATGCACCAGAACCAGCAGTCCCAATTTCGACTGGAACTGGAACTTGCCAGAACTCAAAGCAAAGTTCTGGCCAGAACCAGAACTTGTTTTTTAATAGAGCTGACAACTGAATGGAAATTATAATGAAGTGTCTGGGAAATGAGTACGGAGAAAAACAAAAAGTCTTCGCTTGAATGGAGTGGAAACATAATAAACTTTTGATAAACTCCAAATTAATCGACAATAAATTTTCAATCTGATTTGGTAGATAAGATAGATCTGCTCTATCTGGTTTAGAGGGGAAAAAAAGTTGAGCATATTTTTTATTGGAAGTGTCAGATTTGAGTTATGGGGGTCAGGAGGGGGGGGGAGCTGTGCTACAATGGAATAAGTGAAGATTATATAGAAGGTTGGAATGATAAGTTGATTCAGAGCATATTTGGTAGATAAGGGGATGGTGAAAAAGGGATGGAAGGTGAACGGGGCATGTTAAGGAATGGATGATGGTAGGTGACTGAAGGATGGCAGGTGCAGGGGATGGCAGGTGCAGGGGATGGCAGGTGCAGGGGATGGAAGGTGCAGGGGATGGCAGGTGCAGGGGTGGCAGGTGCAGGGGTGGCAGGGCAGGGAGATGGAAGGTGCAGGGGATGGAAGGTGCAGGGGATGGAAGGTGCAGGGGATGGCAGGTGCAGGGGTGGCAGGTGCAGGGGTGGCAGAAGCAGGGTATGTTAGGTGCAGGGGATGGCAGGTGCAAGGGGATGGAAGGTGCAGGGGATGGAAGGTGCAGGGGATGGAAGGGCAGGGGTGGAAGTGCAAGGGGTGGCAGGTGCAGGGGATGGCAGGCAGGGGATGGAAGGTGCAGGGGATGGCAGGGCAGGGGTGCAGATGGGGAGTGGCAGTGCAGGGAGATGGAAGGTGCAGGGGATGGAAGGTGCAGGGGTGGCAGGCAGGGGGGGTGGCAGAAGCAGGGTATGGTAGGCAGGGGATGACAGGTGCAGGGATGGCAGGGCAGGGAGATGGCAGGTGCAGGGGATGGCAGTGCAGGGGATGGCAGGCAGGGGATGGCAGTGCAAGGGGATGGAAGGCAGGGGATGGAAGGGCAGGGGATGGAAGGCAGGGGGTGGAAGGTGCAAGGGGTGGCAGGTGCAGGGGATGGCAGGTGCAGGGAGATGGAAGGCAGGGGATGGCAGGTGCAGGGGGCAGGGGGATGGCAGGTGCAGGGGATGGCAGGGCAGGGGATGGCAGGCAGGGGAAGGCAGGTGCAGGGGATGGCAGGTGCAGGGGATGGCAGAAGCAGGGGATGGCAGGTGCAGGGGATGGCAGGTGCAGGGGATGGCAGGTGCAAGGGGATGGCAGGTGCAGGGGATGGCAGGTGCAGGGGATGGCAGGTGCAGGTGGGGGGTGGCAGGTGCAGGGATGACAGGTGCAGGGGATGGAAGGTGCAGGGAGATGGAAGGTGCAGGTGGATGGCAGGTGCAGGAGAATGACAGGTGCAAGGGGATAACAGGTGCAGGGGGATGGCAGGTGCAGACGGATGGCAGGTGCAGGGGGATGGCAGGTGCAGGGGGTGGCATGTGGAACGGGGTGGCGTGTGGAACGGGGTGGCGTGTGGAACGGGGTGGCGTGTGGAACGGGGTGACGTGTGGAACGGGGTGACGTGGAACGGGGTGGCGTGTGGAACGGGGTGGCGTGTGGAACGGGGTGGCGTGTGGAACGGGGTGGCGTGTGGAACGGGGTGGCGTGTGGAACGGGGTGGCGTGTGGAACGGGGTGGCGTGTGGAACGGGTGACGTGTGGAACGGGGTGACATTTGGAACGGTGTGCCAAGGAATGTGCGATAGGATGTCATGGCATCTAGGACAGGAAGGGATGGCATGTGGAGTAGGGTGGTATGGCATGTGAAACAAGGTGGAAGGGATGGCATGTGGAGCAGGGTGGTATGGCATGTGAAACAAGGTGATGTCAAGGCATTTATGACAGGCTGGGATGGCAATTGGGATGAGGTGGAGGTGGCATGGGGACAAGGTGGGATGACATGTGGGACAGAGTTGCATGGCATCTGTGACAGGGTGGCATGTAATGGAAGGCATCTGAATTTTATGTGTGATGGCATGTGGGACAGGGTCGGATAGCATGTGGGAGGGATAGCATGAAATGGCTTGTGGGACAGGGTGGGATGGCACTTGGCACAAAGAGGGATGGCATGTGGGAGGGGGAAGGATGGCATGTGGGACGGGGAAGGATGGCATGTGGGATGGGGAAGGATGGCACGTGGTACAGCGCGTGGTATGGTACAGGGAGTGATGGCATGTGGGACACGGTGGCAAGTCATATGGTGGAATGTTATCTTGATTGCTGGTGAGATGACATATGGGTCATGTGGGGGAATGGCATCTGGATTTTCGTGTATGATTTCCTGTAGGGAGGAAAGTAGCATGGTATGGCTTGTGGAACATGTAGGATGGCAGGTGTGACAGAGGCTGGAAGGTATGTTATTAGTGGCGAGGGAATTTGTATAGTTTGCGATGTCTGGTTATAATGAATTCTGTAGATTTAATTAAAATATTGTGACATCCCAATGTGAAGAACTGTTCTTCAATCTGCCACCAACGTTTTTTGTATGGGAACAGTTAAAAAAATATTCCATCAAAATTTAGCAGGAGAAAGTCAGATTATTTTCAGTGACTTAAATTTACATATATCTTTATCATTATGGTGTTGTTTTTGGATTTGACCTTATGTATATAAACAACTCATTCTAATAGTGCTGCTCCTTCCAACTATCGTGACAAACAGTTAAACATCTATGGACAGGTAACTTCAGCTAAATTGGAAAAAAGTGTTCTATAAATCATGAAAATGAGCAAAATGTTTCATTAAAATTGGTTGAGAATTGACCATTTTACAGTTGAATTTTAAGGCCCTATTGAAAGTATAAAAAACACTCTGAAAGCCATAGAAAACTCTACTTTCAAGGACTGAATTTTAGGACAGAAATTTAAAGAATTAGATTAAACATGTACTTTTTAATGTAAATTAAAGACTAACCTGTTCAAAGTTTATAGTTCTTTCTGGTTCGTATAAAATCTCTACCTGTCCATTGTCCATATATCTTTAACAAAAATGAATAGCTACATTATGATAGAGTTATTCAGCAAATGTCATCACAAATGTTTTGCCTAGAAATTCATACAAGTAAAGTAATTTTGCCAATATTGATATGATTTTGATAAGAATTAATCTAATTTCATAATTTTCAGTATAATTTTTTTTAATAAAAGGCTATCTAATGGTACCTTGAACAGTAATTAGTTTTTAAAAGGAATATCAATCTGAGAGTCTGTGTTAAACTGATCAACCTGAAAGCAGTGTGTATACTTGGCTAGACTTGGATAAACGCCACAGTTCCTATGGTTAATACCACAGTTGGAAACATGCAAATTGCTACAGGAGAGAATACTCTAGTATTCAGTACAGTGAATTTGAAGAAAACAGGGAGCGAAATAGCAGATAATTTTGCATTTTTTTGCAATTTTCGTGTGAAATGTTTAGATGCTTGATATGGTAACTACATGGGAAATTTAGAATAATCATCTGGTTAAATCAATTGGTAGAGCACCTGCTTATCAGCCAGTAGCTCGTGAGCTATTTTCAAGGCCAAGTCATACCAACGTCTTTAAAAATGTGACCTATTTCCCTCTCGCTTGGTGCTCAGCATAAGTGATTGGAGCATGGTAATAGTACAGGTCTGTACACTGTATGTTGACTGCAGCTATTTCTGCCTCGAAGAAAGTTTTCATTGTAAAGCATTGCATAGAAAAGCACTATGTAAGAACTGTATTATTATTTTCTAAACTTATATTTGGACAAAAGATTATCTAAATTGCTCTACAATCAATTTTGTATAAGCTTTTATATCAATTCAGGAGAAAAAGGTTTTCAAGTTGTTAGTTACTGTTGTTCAGCAAAAACAGAACTAAACCTGAACAAGAATATTGATTAGTATGAAAGTACAGCTTATCACTGTTCAGTCCCAAGTGTTGTAATGTTCTTTATATTCTGTCAAGATACTCGAGAACATCAAATGTTGTGATGTTCTTTGTATTCTGTCAAGATACTCAAGAACATCAAATGTTGTAATGTTCTTTGTATTCTGTCAAGATACTCAAGAACATTAAATGTTGTAATGTTCTTTGTATTCTGTCAAGATACTCAAGAACATCGAATGTTATGTTCATTGTATTCTGTCAAGATACTCAAGTACATCAAATGTTGTAATGTTCTTTGTATTCTGTCAAGATACTCAAGAACATCGAATGTTATGTTCTTTGTATTCTGTCAAGATACTCAAGAACATCAAATGTTGTAATGTTCTTTGTATTCTGTCAAGATACTCGAGAACATCAAATGTTGTTATGTTCGTTGTATTCTGTCAAGATACTCAAGAATATCAAATGTTGTAATGTTCTTTGTATTCTGTCAAGATACTCAAGAACATCAAATGTTGTAATGTTCTTTGTATTCTGTCAAGATACTCAAGAACATCAAATGTTGTAATGTTTGTTGTATTCTGTCAAGATACTCAAGAATATCAAATGTTGTAATGTTCTTTGTATTCTGTCAAGATACTCAAGAACATCAAAAATGTTGTAATGTTCTTTTGTATTCTGTCAAGATACTCAAGAACATCAAATGTTGTAATGTTCTTTGTATTCTGTCAAGATACTCAAGAACATCAAATGTTGTAATGTTCTTTGTATTCTGTCAAGATACTCAAGAACATCAAATGTTGTAATGTTCTTTGTATTCTGTCAAGATACTCAAGAACATCAAATGTTGTAATGTTCTTTGTATTCTGTCAAGATACTCAAGAACATCAAATGTTGTAATGTTCTTTGTATTCTGTCAAGATACTCAAGAACATCAAATGTTGTAATGTTCTTTGTATTCTGTCAAGATACTCAAGAACATCAAATGTTGTTATGTTCGTTGTATTCTGTCAAGATACTCAAGAACATCAAATGTTGTATGTTCTTTGTATTCTGTCAAGATACTCAAGAACATCAAATGTTGTAATGTTCTTTGTATTCTGTCAAGATACTCAAGAACATCAAATGTTGTATGTTCTTTGTATTCTGTCAAGATACTCAAGAATATCAAATGTTGTAATGTTCTTTGTATTCTGTCAAGATACTCAAGAATATCAAATGTTGTAATGTTCTTTGTATTCTGTCAAGATACTCAAGAACATCAAATGTTGTAATGTTCTTTGTATTCTGTCAAGATATCAAATGTTCAAGAACATCAAATGTTGTAATGTTCTTTGTATTCTGTCAAGATACTGAAGAACATCAAATGTTGTTATGTTCTTTGTATTCTGTCAAGATACTCAAGAATATCAAATGTTGTTATGTTCTTTGTATTCTGTCAAGATACTGAAGAACATCAAATGTTGTAATGTTCTTTGTATTCTGTCAAGATACTCAAGAACATCAAATGTTGTAATGTTCTTTGTATTCTGTCAAGATACTGAAGAACATCAAATGTTGTAATGTTCTTTGTATTCTGTCAAGATACTCAAGAATATCAAATGTTGTAATGTTCTTTGTATTCTGTCAAGATACTGAAGAACATCAAATGTTGTTAATGTTCTTTGTATTCTGTCAAGATACTCAAGAACATTAAATGTTGTAATGTTCTTTGTATTCTGTCAAGATACTCAAGAACATCAAATGTTGTAATGTTCTTTGTATTCTGTCAAGATACTGAAGAACATCAAATGTTGTAATGTTCTTTGTATTCTGTCAAGATACTCAAGAATATCAAATGTTGTAATGTTCTTTGTATTCTGTCAAGATACTCAAGAATATCAAATGTTGTAATGTTCTTTGTATTCTGTCAAGATACTCAAGAACATCAAATGTTGTAATGTTCTTTGTATTCTGTCAAGATACTCAAGAACATCAAATGTTGTAATGTTCTTTGTATTCTGTCAAGATACTGAAGAACATCAAATATTGTAATGTTCTTTGTATTCTGTCAAGATACTCAAGAACATCAAATGTTGTAATGTTCTTTGTATTCTGTCAAGATACTCAAGAACATCAAATGTTGTAATGTTCTTTGTATTCTGTCAAGATACTGAAGAACATCAAATGTTGTTATGTTCGTTGTATTCTGTCAAGATACTGAAGAACATCGAATGTTATGTTCTTTGTATTCTGTCAAGATACTCAAGAACATCAAATGTTGTAATGTTCTTTGTATTCTGTCAAGATACTCAAGAACATCAAATGTTGTTATGTTCTTTGTATTCTGTCAAGATACTGAAGAACATCAAATGTTGTAATGTTCTTTGTATTCTGTCAAGATACTCAAGAACATCAAATGTTTAATGTTCTTTGTATTCTGTCAAGATACTGAAGAACATCAAATGTTGTTATGTTCTTTGTATTCTGTCAAGATACTCAAGAATATCAAATGTTGTAATGTTCTTTGTATTCTGTCAAGATACTCAAGAATATCAAATGTTGTAATGTTCTTTGTATTCTGTCAAGATACTCAAGAATATCAAATGTTGTAATGTTCTTTGTATTCTGTCAAGATACTGAAGAACATCAAATGTTGTAATGTTCTTTGTATTCTGTCAAGATACTCAAGAACATCATATGTTGTAATGTTCTTTGTATTCTGTCAAGATACTCAAGAACATTAAATGTTGTAATGTTCTTTGTATTCTGTCAAGATACTCAAGAACATCAAATGTTGTAATGTTCTTTGTATTCTGTCAAGATACTCAAGTACATCAAATGTTGTAATGTTCTTTGTATTCTGTCAAGATACTCAAGAATATCAAATGTTGTAATGTTCTTTGTATTCTGTCAAGATACTGAAGAACATCAAATGTTGTAATGTTCTTTGTATTCTGTCAAGATACTCAAGAACATCAAATGTTGTAATGTTCTTTGTATTCTGTCAAGATACTCAAGAACATCAAATGTTGTAATGTTCTTTGTATTCTGTCAAGATACTCAAGAATATCAAATGTTGTAATGTTCTTTGTATTCTGTCAAGATACTGAAGAACATCAAATGTTGTATGTTCTTTGTATTCTGTCAAGATACTCAAGAACATCAAATGTTGTAATGTTCTTTGTATTCTGTCAAGATACTGAAGAACATCAAATGTTGTAATGTTCTTTGTATTCTGTCAAGATACTCAAGAATATCAAATGTTGTAATGTTCTTTGTATTCTGTCAAGATACTCAAGAACATCAAATGTTGTAATGTTCTTTGTATTCTGTCAAGATACTCAAGAATATCAAATGTTGTAATGTTCTTTGTATTCTGTCAAGATACTGAAGAACATCAAATGTTGTTATGTTCGTTGTATTCTGTCAAGATACTCAAGAACATCAAATGTTGTTATGTTCTTTGTATTCTGTCAAGATACTCAAGAACATCAAATGTTGTAATGTTCTTTGTATTCTGTCAAGATACTGAAGAACATCAAATGTTGTAATCTTCTTTGTATTCTGTCAAGATACTGAAGAACATCAAATGTTGTAATGTTCTTTGTATTCTGTCAAGATACTCAAGAACATCAAATGTTGTAATCTTCTTTGTATTCTGTCAAGATACTGAAGAACATCAAATGTTGTAATGTTCTTTGTATTCTGTCAAGATACTGAAGAACATCAAATGTTGTAATCTTCTTTGTATTCTGTCAAGATACTGAAGAACATCAAATGTTGTAATGTTCTTTGTATTCTGTCAAGATACTCAAGAATATCAAATGTTGTTATGTTCGTTGTATTCTGTCAAGATACTGAAGAACATCAAATGTTGTTATGTTCGTTGTATTCTGTCAAGATACTCAAGAACATCAAATGTTGTAATCTTCTTTGTATTCTGTCAAGATACTGAAGAACATCAAATGTTGTAATCTTCTTTGTATTCTGTCAAGATACTGAAGAACATCGAATGTTATGTTCTTTGTATTCTGTCAAGATACTCAAGAACATCGAATGTTATGTTCTTTGTATTCTGTCAAGATACTCAAGAACATCAAATGTTGTAATGTTCGTTGTATTCTGTCAAGATACTCAAGAACATCAAATGTTGTAATGTTCTTTGTATTCTGTCAAGATACTGAAGAACATCAAATGTTGTAATGTTCTTTGTATTCTGTCAAGATACTCAAGAACATCAAATGTTGTAATGTTCTTTGTATTCTGTCAAGATACTCAAGAACATCAAATGTTGTAATGTTCTTTGTATTCTGTCAAGATACTCAAGAACATCAAATGTTGTAATGTTCTTTGTATTCTGTCAAGATACTGAAGAACATCAAATGTTGTAATGTTCTTTGTATTCTGTCAAGATACTCAAGAACATCAAATGTTGTAATGTTCTTTGTATTCTGTCAAGATACTGAAGAACATCAAATGTTGTAATGTTCTTTGTATTCTGTCAAGATACTTAAGAACATCAAATGTTGTAATGTTCTTTGTATTCTGTCAAGATACTCAAGAACATCAAATGTTGTAATATTCTTTGTATTCTGTCAAGATACTCAAGAATATCAAATGTTGTAATGTTCGTTGTATTCTGTCAAGATACTCAAGAACATCAAATGTTGTAATATTCTTTGTATTCTGTCAAGATACTCAAGAACATCAAATGTTGTAATGTTCTTTGTATTCTGTCAAGATACTCAAGAACATCAAATGTTGTAATGTTCTTTGTATTCTGTCAAGATACTCAAGAACATCAAATGTTGTAATGTTCTTTGTATTCTGTCAAGATACTCAAGAACATCAAATGTTGTAATATTCTTTGTATTCTGTCAAGATACTCAAGAACAGCAAATGTTGTAATGTTCTTTGTATTCTGTCAAGATACTCAAGAACATCAAATATTGTAATGTTCTTTGTATTCTGTCAAGATACTCAAGAACATCAAATGTTGTAATCTTCTTTGTATTCTGTCAAGATACTTAAGAACATCAAATGTTGTAATGTTCTTTGTATTCTGTCAAGATACTCAAGAACATCAAATGTTGTAATCTTCTTTGTATTCTGTCAAGATACTCAAGAATATCAAATGTTGTAATGTTCTTTGTATTCTGTCAAGATACTCAAGAATATCAAATGTTGTAATGTTCTTTGTATTCTGTCAAGATACTGAAGAACATCAAATGTTGTAATGTTCTTTGTATTCTGTCAAGATACTCAAGAACATCAAATGTTGTAATGTTCTTTGTATTCTGTCAAGATACTGAAGAACATCAAATGTTGTAATGTTCTTTGTATTCTGTCAAGATACTCAAGAACATCAAATTTTGTAATGTTCTTTATATTCTGTCAAGAACATGTTTTAATGATCTTTATGTTAGAACTGTCAAGAACATGTTGTAATTCATATTCATGACTCAGTACTACAATTGCTCAGGCACTTCAAAATTTACATTGAAACGTGCACCTTCATAACATGAAAAAGTCTTTCCAAGTAGTGTTGCACTGTAAGCGGAGCCAACAGGTATGGTCAATGCTAAAATATTGTGTGTGAGTGGTGTCAATAATGGGAGAAAGATAGCTCAAAACGTGCTATATTTGTTTTTTAATTCTTTATGTGCTTGAAAAGTGTGTGAATAAAGATCACTATTATTGACCTGGAATATTTTCAGGTGAATGGGTGGTTTTAAAGTATTAGTTCAGTAATACTATACAGTAGCAAGTTTATCTTTTATGAAAGAGTACTTTAACAGAAACAAAATGGTGAAGAAACTAATTCAGTATCTTATTCTGTCAAGGAGATATTCAAGTTGTAATAAAGCTTTGTCTTATCTATTTAGAAATGACTGGTGTAGTGTTAAATCTACTATAAAAGGTTGGTGTCCTCATCTTCGCATTTGTAATAATTACTTAGAAAATTTATTTAACTTTTTGACTATTTTAGATATTTCTCTTCAAACTTTCTTCAGGTGGTAAATTATAATTGCACTTACTACATTCTGTTTTATAATTTTTTGACATACCGTATATAATTTGTTTTAGGCCACAAATTTGCAGGACAAAATATGATAAAATAAAGACTGGGTATTTGGAGGATGTGATGTCACAACTAGTCTGATAACAGTCATTTCTACACAAATGATATCAAACTTTAAACTCACATAATCTCCCTAAAGGAATAAGGTTTGTTAATGCTTTCTTCACCATCTTGTTTCTTTCGAAGTCCTCTTTCATTGACCCCTAAACTTATCCTTTCAGGTTCTTTAAAGATGTCACTAAAGAAGCTGATTGTACAGTAATTTGCAAATTCTTTAAACTTCTTTTAGAACATAGTCATGACTCAGGATAATGATTGCGGCACTTCAAAAAAATTTCCATTAAAACGTGCTCCTTCATAACAGGAAAAAATGTTTTCAGCTATACTTTTATTCTTCAGAATTCTCATATTTTGATTGGACTGTTGCATGTTGTGTCATTGCTCCTGCATTGTACTTGATGCAACTTACTCCAGAATGTACATGTTTCATGGTTAACTTCATAGTGGATATGTTTTTTTCTCAATTGGCCGTGTTGAAAGATTCATTCAATCAGTATTATTGGAGTGAATGTGGAGAGTGCGATCATGCTTCAGAATAAAGTTTCAAGTGGTGTGTAAAAGTTATGACAAAGATAATGAATAGATAGTAAAAAAAGGTACAGTCAAAAAAGGTACTGTATACGGACAGCTACAGACTTCTCATTAAAGATACAGTGTATGGACAGGATATTTTATACTCACCAGAAACAAATAAATTGTGAACAGAAAAGTCTTAGAATGATGTCAAAAGCACCTGTTGTTTCCAAGTTGTGGCTCATTAAAATATGAAGAATTTTTAATACATGTCAAAGTTGTGACATGTGAATTCCACAACAGTTTAAAAGTTAATGTAATTCAAATTTTTGGAAATTTCAGACAAATGAAAATTATCATACTGTTTTCTCGTATTAAGTTTTGATTGAGGTGAAGATTATATGAGATGAAGATTTAAATCTTCTCAGTCATATTCAACTGCTCCCAAATAATGTTGGTGAAGGATTTAAAAACAATTAGGTAAAATAAGGACAATAATAAATAGTAATGGGTAAAGTAAGTGATGTCATAATATTTTTTTCATAATTTATTATTATAATTCAAAATGCTGTAAACTGGACAATTTTGAACTGAATTTGATGAGACTTGCTATTTTCATGGTTTATTGGTTGGCATGTGAAGAATTATGCGAACCTATGTAATGACGATTACGTCCGTCCGGTCGTCCGGCCGTCCACAGATTTATCCTGAGATTTCCTCAGAAATGTTAAAGTTTTTTGAGAATTCCTCAGAAAATGTTAAAGCTTCTTCAGAGTTCCTCAGAAAAGGTTAAAGTTTCTTCAGATATCTTTATGAAAGGTTAGAATTTCCTTATAAAATGTTAAAGTTTTTCAGAGATACTTAAGACAGGATTGAAGACTACTTTCCTTAAAAAGTCTACAAAACATTTGATATTTTCTTAGAAGATAACTGTTAAATGATATAATTTTCCAATATTCTTCAGAGATCCTCAAGTCTCTCTTGTAGCACTTGAGATTTAAAATCCTTAAAATTCTTCAAAATATTTGGGCACCAACATTTGTATTAGGCATGATTAATAAACTCCACCCTTATTATTGTGCTCATTTGCATAAAGTTGCTTTAGTATATGATTAGGGTTCTAGCCACGGTGGGCGGCGTTGGGCGGGCCCGCCCAGGACTCGAAATTCCTGCCCAACACTCGGCTCTAAGATTCACTCTTCCGCCCAGCACTAAAAAGTTCAATTTGGTTAATTAATTTAGTGTTTGAACAGATCTCTTTTAATCTCGCTCTATTTATGTTATCAGCTAATTTACACACATAACATAGCATACATTACGCACATTAAATTACGATGAAAACAACTGAACTATAGGAATTTAACGCAATTGAATGTACATATTATCATAAAATCACCCTCACAGAAGCTCTTTGCATAAACATAAGTACATGCATACAGTTGAGGTTCACATTTAAATCCTTGTGAATCACTGCTGGCAGCATGCCAAGTTTGCCACTATACCATACAAACAAACTTGAACAAAGTAAATATTACACCCCCAAGGCGTGCTTATAGACCTGGTCCAAATGTAAGTAACCAATCACATTTGTTATAAACCCCATATGCACTTAGCACTATGAATAACAGACTGATCGATACTCTTTTGATTTGTGGGGAATTTGATGTTGACAAAAGTTGTTGCGTAGTTTATAGGAACATGTGCCTTTCGTCGAATGATACTGGGACGAAAATAACAAGTTTGGGCAAAATGAATAACAATGGGAATTGAGAGAAGAGTTTCCGGCATATGTTGTACTTTTTTTAGGGGAGGGGGAAGGGAGGCACTTTGACAGTTGAATATCTATTGTTTTTTTGTAAAAAATATTTTGTAAATTCTTCTAGCATTCCGATTAAACAAAAAAGGAATAAAATAAAAAACTTTTTCGTTGACAATTCGTCAATAGAAGTGGACTAAATTTTAACAGTTCCTCATGGGAGGGGGTCTAGGAGGTCACCCTGGATTGTCACTGGAGCCCGGCACTCAAACCTGTCTAGCTTAAACCCTGTATATGACCTGACTAGACTTTCTTATTTAGTAGGCTTAGTCAGAAAGTGTGACAGGATGTGATTGCATATGGACATAGGGAGGGATGCCATGTGGGACATGGATGGGGGCCATGAGGGACATACTGTATGATATAATATTTACCATGTTGTATACACCAAGGGCTATATCTGGCATAATTATTTGACTCCCACCTTTTTTCTTATTCGACAACTCATTTGCATATAAGTTATTATATGAACTGACACTTTCATACATAGTATGCTCAATCAGGGACTGTGATAGCTAGGATGAGACTTCTTATGAAGACTATGGGACGTCATGTGAGACATAGGGTAGGATGCCATGTGGGTAATGGGGTGGAATGCCATGTGGGACATGGGGTAGGATGCCATGTGGGACATGGGGTGGGATGCCATGTGGAACAGGGTAGAATGCCATGTGGGACATGGTGGGATGCCAAGAGTACATGTAACACAGAGTGTGACAGGTTGGGATGCCATGTGCGACATAAGGTAGGATGCCATGTGTGACATAAGGCAGGATGCCATGTGTGACATAGGGTAGGAGGCTATGTGGGACATAGGGTAGGAGGCCATGGGGACATGGGATGTGATGCCATGTGGGACATGGGATGTGATGCCATGTTGGACATGGGATGTGATACCATGTGGGACATGGGATGTGATGCCATGTGGGACATGGGATGTGATACCATGTGGGACATGGGATGTGATGCCATGTGGGACATAAAGTAGGATATCATTGGGACAATTTGGAAAATGGTGGGATCAAATGTAGAACATTAGGTGGGAAGCCACTAATGCGGGACACAGGGAGGGATGCCATGTGGGACATAGGGAGGGATGTCATGTGGCACATATGGTCAGATTAATGTGGGACATACATGTAGGATAGGATCCATGTGGGTCTATTGCGTGGGATGCCATGTGGGACATATGGTAGAATGCCATGTGGGACATATGGTGGAATGCCATGGGAGACACTGTATGGTGGAATGACATGTGGGAGATATGGTAGAATGCCATGTGGGAGATATGGTAGAATGCCATGTGGGAGATATGGTAGAATGCCATGTTCGACAAGGCATGGCATGTCATGTGGGACATAAGGTGGGATGTCGTTTGGGACATGGGATGTGATCCATGTTGGACATAGGGTGGAATGCCATGTGGGTCATACAATGGGATGCCCTGTGGGACATGATGGAATGCCATGTGTGACATGAAATGTCATGTGAGACTTGGGTGGGATGCTATGTGGAAGATATGGTGGAATGCCATGTGGAATATTGGATGGGATGTCATGTGGGACATGGGGTGGGATGCCATGTGGGACATGGGGTGGGATGCCATGTGGGACATGGGGTGAGATGCCATGTTGTACATGGGATGACATGTGGGACTTAGTGTGAGATGCCATTTTTATAATTGGCCAGGTCATTAAATATGGGTCTCAATTTGCATGGGCATGCGAACCATGATGGTAGTTACCATTCTAGTTACTTGTTTGTGATGTATGAATGAGAAGACAGCTCAAAATCCTACTGAAATTCTACTGAAATCCTACTGAAATTCTACAGAAATCCTAGTGTTTTGTCTTTGAATTCTGGCTGATCAAAGTTTAAAGATTTTTTTTTACTTTATTTGTGATGTACATGTATGAAAGGGAAGACAGCTCAAATTCCTACTAAAATCCTACTGAAATTTTACTGAAATCCTAGATTTTCTTCTCCACATACAGTAGATAAAGATTGATATGACTGAGATCCCCTAACTTCTTGTCAGAATTGGTACCAATTCTCCTTCACATACTGTAATATCAGGGCCGTAGTAGCTTATGAGGCCTTGAAACCCCCAATAATTTACAAAGTGGTACACTTAGAAAAACAGGTTTCAAAGAATAGAAGGTTCAAAATATGGGACAAAATAAGAACTCAGTTTACTAAGTCTTTAAAATAATTCCTCAAGAACCCATAAAGGTTCCAAGCTAGAACTCCTTTTGTCTCACCTGCGAGGCTGCGAAGTAGGATGAAGAAACATAGGGATCATCCTCCTGTTGGCGGCGGTGGATCATCCACAAATGTTTAACTCATGTTCATAAATTAAGTTATAATGGTGTACATTTATGTAACTTGGCACAGGAGTAGAGGACGTGGGTACTGTTCAAATGAGCTTGATTGACGGGAGGGGGTTGTGTGTACATACTAATTAACTGTTCGTGACCGCTGGCAAACCTTATGGAACTTCCAAATTGATAACAAACTCCATGTTATCCAGCCCACAATCCCGATCAAATCCACCATCAACAACCTTTCTCGTACGACAACGCTCATATTACCCGTCTTAGAATTGGTCACACCCACCTCACTCACTCCCACCTCCTTATTGGTCCCCCCAACCTCTGTAACAATTGCCACTGCATCCTTACAATCCAACACGTTCTCCTTGCTTGCCCCCTGTACAACCTTCCCAGAGCTTCTCTCGCTCCCCACAACTCAATTGCTGAGTTCTTCCAAAAAATCCTCCAGATAAAATAGTCTCCTTCCTTCAGCATGCATCCCTCTACAACCATATTTAATCCTCCTCTTCCACCCCCTCTCTACTCTGTTTTTAGTTTTACCCATGCACCTCCTCTCTCGATCACAGCTTTCTGGCTTTTGTTCTTGAATTTCTCTCATTCTTCCCCTGGTCTCTTTCCTTACTACCTCTAAAATGATCTGACCTCTCAGGCACAATTTGACCTTCGTTGTCGTGGTGCCGTTAAGACCTCATCAAACAAACAAACAAATTATTTGCATAACAATGAAAATATTTGTATGTATGATATCTCTTAAATTAAAATGGATGTAGGGATTTTGTTTGTATAATTGATGATATATATTGTCTACACTTTATTTTGAGGTGTAGTGTGCATATAAATTAGGTTATTTGCATTACAATAGACTTTCATACAAAATGTTTAACCTGAGATCATAACTTGAATTATGAATAGTATATATTAATTAGGGGATAAATGCGAGGGTGGCCGGTCTGTAATGGTATTTGAGACCAAGGATGATGTCTTTATAGGGTTTGAGCGGACTGAGGCGATAGCCGAGGTTTGCTGGCCCTACGATGACGTCATCAGTGGCATTTCCGTTTTATCCCCATTCATAAATATTTAATTCTTTGGGTGAAAATAAAAAAAGGCAATTTATTTTGATCACTTTTCATATTTTCCTAACACTCATTGTGACGTCATTTAGATAAAAGTTCATTCAATTTTTGTTGTTTAGACCAACCTGCCAACTCGTAAACTGATCATCTGATCGTACGATACCACTGATTACAGATAATTGAACTTGAAAAGTAACTCGCCAAATTCAATGGAAAAAAAAGAAAAAAACTTTTTTACTCTCAAGCACCTTTTTCATATTACTTCTGTACCACCGCTAGAAGCTGCTGGTTGATTTTCAAACAATAATAAAGAAATACATTAAAATTGGCATTACACAGGTTATCAAGTTTTGACAGCCGATTATCAGATCAAACAGTAATGTAGGCTTAGTAGTGCTGCTGATTCTTAGCACTACACTCTAAGCATTCAGAACAAGGTTGAAAACAAGGTCTTGGAAAATTATCAACTTGCAGGTAAATTAGGAACAAAGGTAAGATGATGAACTAAGGATCTTTTGAAACAATTTAGACAGTTCAGGAACATCAAGTTTAGGCTTAGTTGGGCTAGTTGGCTGCTTGTTTGTTTTGTGACCAAAGTAGGCATTCTGAAGTCGTAGGCTAAATGATGTACACACGTACATACACAGACACAAACACACACGGTGGACTGTTAATCCAAGGTCTAGTGTAGTGTTACTAGTTACTGTTAATACATGTGCTGTTTAAATGAGGTATTTTGAATTGTGTCAGCATTAACGTAACAATTCACTTGGGCCGAAGATTGACCTTGCAAGGCTCTCAAGATTTCTGTTCTGGTCAGTAAAGGAATGACTGGCAAATTAAAAAAATTCTTATTTAATCAATTAGAACTTGTTGCTGTGACTCCTGAATCAACTTCGAGTTGTTGATTGAGAGTTATGAATGGGAATGTTCTGGTTCGAATCTTATGGTTGGTTTATTTTTCACATAGGCCCAAGGCCTACATATTTGTGTATATTTCTTTGCATCCTTGGATACAGTTTTCATTATTTTGCTAATGTATATTCCGAGGGGCACATGTGCACTGCCATACCGTACTACTTGTCAGTCTGATCCCGAATGTATTCCAGACCATTGATTATCCAAACAAGAGTATTTACGAATTAGGCTAGGGGATAGATGCGAATGCAGCCAGTCTCAATTCTGCATTTTAGACCTAGGATGATGTACATTTAATATGTGTGTAAGTGTGTTAATAAGTGTGTTAATATATGTAAAGTGTTGATCATCATCATTCTCCTAACATACATCATGCTTGTCTCGAACGTATTCCAGACCATTGATTATCCAAACAGAGTATTTACGAATTAGGCTCGGGGATAGATGCAATTGACTTCTGCTACATGTATGTAGGGAGGTGACTATCAGAACCAGCTACAATCCCTGACCAAATTAATGAAACAAAACATTAGAGATTCACATCTTATTCAATTCGCGTTTCATTCAATTCGCATCTCATTCAATTTGCGTCTCATTTAATTTGCGTCTCATTCACATACATTTACAAGTGCATACCACCCACAACCCCCCTCTTTTGATGTTGGCTGCAAAAATGTCCATATTGAGGAAGCCAGCAGGTTTGTGTCACTTACTGTACTTTGGTGTGGGATTATAGATTGTAGTGGTGGTTCCCCTTACTAAGCTTTATATCAGGTTTTTTGCCAGAGTTGAGATTTGGAAAATTGCTGAATATATTCACCTGTTGTGACAATCCACATTCAGAATGCGGCCATCCTCCTTTGATTTTGGTGATTGTTTTTGAGAAGTTATTTGTGTACTGAAATAAATTGGTTTTTGTGAATGATAAAAAGTTATACAACTTTCTAGATTGGTAGTTTGTTAAGGAGTGAGAATCATCTACCTGTATTTTAACATCCACTGTAATTTATCATCCTCAAATCAATTTCTCTGTTGCGGTCCTCCAACAAATCTGTTCCAAATTATCTTAAATAATTTCAGCAAAACAAAAAGTAATATTAGAACCTAGAAGTAAAGTAATTGTTTCTTTGCCTTCTTTCAAGTTTGAGATATCACGGCAGACTATGAGACTGAAAAAAAAACATGTAACACAGACAATGCAACTGAAGGAAAGTCAAAGTAACCTTAATTGAACCCTTACTGCATTTGTAATTTAACATGGCTGTCCTATGTGAATATTGTTTCGAAAAAGTTCTAGTAGGCTAAATTACATAGGGATCTTATCAAGAACATTTTAAATATCTGTAAAAAAAATTAATGGCCAATGCATGCAGAATTTCAAACAAACCCCATTGTCACTCTTCTGCATCAGCAACACTGTGAAAACAACATACATGTAGGCCTAGCCTAGTTACCCCATAGGCATTGCACTGGTGCATTCATCCCACAGAATTCAAAACAATGGATATAAACAGGAACCAAAAGTGTGCACAACAAGAAAACAAATAATGCTGCTCATCTATAACATGTGTGCCGTAGGCCTACTACAGGGCTAACTTATTGTAAGGCTTGCATTAAGTTTAAAAATGTTGAGCAAGACAGTATAAGCTGCACTGCACCTTCAAAGGTCCAGGCAATGTGAATCCCAATAAACCAGAATTAAATCATGTAATTAAATTAATATAATTATGCATTTAAATCTATTTTCGTAGTTAAAACCTTACTTTACCATTCTGCCAGTTGTGTCTGCTATGAAACTTAATGCAAGGCTGAGTTTGACAACTTTCAGCTTAGTAAGAAAATAGTACTTGATTTGACCTTAGAAAGGTCATTTGAGGGCCGAAATGTTGTGTTAGCATGCAGGGTAGGTTGGATTTCAGCCACACATAGTTATATATTGTCCAAGGTTCTTTACAAGTTCTGATATTATAGATTGAAATTGCCGATATTTTCAATTTTGTTGTGTGGTTGTACTTCTTGTGTTCTTGTAAGAGTCATAATTTCTTCAACTATGACGTCACATATGTTGTGAGAATTTAAAGAAAAAAAAAAAAAAAAATGAAAGTTTTTTCATGTTTTAAAGAAATTTCAGGAGCCAATTCATGAATGGGAATAAAAGTCAGGGTGCCCAATCATATTTTTCATATAAGACCTCGCCATCAAGGGGCCAGCAGACCTCGGCTATTGCCTCCGTATGCTCAAACCCCATGACGACATCATACTAGTTATTAGATAAAATTTATGACCGGGCACCCTGATATTTATTCCCTAAACGACACATGTTTTAGAGGTCAACTTCTTTAAAGACTTAATAACCGTAACCTCATAAGTAAAATATCTTACATGGATACAGAACACAGAATGATAGCACAGTAAGGAATCATCCTGTTTGGCACATGAATGGTCCTTAATCTTTCAAAAAATGTCAATACATTTGATTTAATTATAGCTAAAATTCCAGAACTTTATCAGGGGCTCAAGCCTTAAGACTTTAACAGGCATTGTGACCCCCTAATAGGCACAGCTCTTCACACGCATTAATTTTCCCCTCAACAAATCTAGCAGTGCACCTTGCCCCTCTTCAAAACAAGCTAATCTAGGGGTCTAATGTCCTTCACATAAGAATATTTTAAATACTGTTGCTACATGTACACGTCACTGGACCTTTAACTGAAATGTCTTCCTTTTCAAATTGTCATTGTCTTTATCTAATAATGCATTTCTAAGCCAGAACAAGAATATTTGAAGACAATAAACAGACGTTTCGGAGGGCGTAAAGTACACTGTAATTGACAATTTTACAACAATAAGCGAATGAAACGTAACTACTTCATCATAAGTCATCATGTTGGAAGCTGCAATTTATCGACCATGAGTATAAGTTTTCTTTTTGCCTGTGGCAATGTGCTAATAGTCTTAAAATGTGTGTTTCTGTGTCAATGTAATGTTTGATTTTTTATTACGTGGCCTACATGTATGCTCAGCATCTCAATCTTGGGAATTGTAGTAAATGAAGCTTATACTACTGCTCTTAAATGCATTAAAGTGCAAGTGTGTTTATGATATCAGAAGGTCCATCATTTCAAATACTGTACTTGATTATTTTCTTAGACTCTCTTCTGAGTCACTGATATTATCTCATAGTTAGTCACAATCTTGTAGGAGACAAAGTCAAAATAAAAAGTCTTGATGTACTGTATTATAGAGAATTGAAATATTATACCATATACCAAAAACCCTATCATAAAATCTTATTCCATTCTCAAGTTATCCAAGTTTGAAGAACATGGATGCTACCATTTTGCTAAATTTTGTGTTAAAATCATGCCAATGATGACATAATTTGCCCCATGTGCTCAAAAAACGAAAGTATTTCTTTAGAATTATCTTTAAAAATTTTTGTCCAATATACTTTGACATGAATTTCGAAGGGCTTGAATCAATAATAGCGTATGCAAATGAAAATTCTTATCATCCCATGTGTAGGAAAAATTATTTCTTACAAAGTGTGAAAATTTGAAAGAGATTATAAAGTGATGCATTACTAATCTAATCTGTACTGGGTGTATGACATCATTTTTTAGAGGGTGTATGAACAAAAAGGCTGCTCCCATGTAAGTTTGTATTGACAGAATTAGCATTTTAATCAATTAAAAAATATATGCTAAATTGTTTTGTACGATGTGAAATTTCTTCAGATGACTTATATTTATTATTTTTATCATATTAAATTATGAAAAAGCCAGACTTTGTCTTCTTTAGTGAATAAGTTCAGTTGTCAGATATGTCCATCTGGTGTTACAAAATGGAAAAACAAAACTGTTGAGACATTTCTTTGATATCTCAAAGGAATAGCTCAGTTTATCTTACATGAAAGAGGACTTAAAAAGAAACAAAATGGTGAAGAAACCTAGTTCAATATCTTGTTCCAAGTTGTCCTTTCTGTGTGGAAATGACTGGTGTAGTACATGTAAGTCTATAATGGAAGGTTGAATCCCTCATCCTTACTTTCTTAACAGTTGTTAATTTATTTCAATAAGAATTGATTTAACACTTTCATTAATTGAGTTATTTTTGCTCAAAATTTCATCAAGTGATAATTTATACATCACTAGAATATGTTTTGCTTCTTTCCTGACATATCCAATAGTTTTTAGGCACAAAATCTGAGGATGTGATATCACAAATAGTCCGATTTCAGTCGTTTCTACACAAATGATATAAAACTCAATAGCTCCTTAATGAAATGAGATTTTTTAAAGCTTGCTTCACCAACTTGTTTCTTTTAAAGACCTCTTTCTATAAAATAGACTTGCTTGACCACTGAACTGATCCTCTTAGGTGAACTTGCTTGACCACTGAACTAATCCTTTAATGTGGACTTGCTTGACCACTGAACTAATCCTTTAATGTGGACTTGCTTGACCACTGAACTAATCCTTTATTATGGACTTGCTTGACCCCTGAACTAATCCTTTAATGTGGACTTGCTTGACCCCAGAACTAATTATGTTATGTGGACTTGCTTGACCCCTGAACTAATCCTTTAATATGGACTTGCTTGACCCCTGAACTAATCATTCAACGTGGACTTGCTTGACCCCTGAACTAATACTTTAGTCTGGACTTGCTTGACCCCTGAACTATTACTTTAATCTGGACTTGCTTGACCCCTGAACTAATCCTTTATTGTAGACTTGCTTGACCACTGAACTTTTTGCAAATGTTAAATCACATTTATTTCAGTACTGTAAGTCTGGTTTATTATTTTCCTGACAATTTCAATGGTTGTTAGACACTAAATCTGATACTTTTTTTCTGTAAAATGTATTGACTTTTGAGGAATGTGAGGATATGACACAACTAGTCTGATTTCAGTCGTTTCTACATAAATCAGATAGAGCTTAAAACTTATGTACCATTAATGATAGGAAAAGGCCTCAATAGCAGTCAGGTAGCTCAGTCGACGAAAGCCCTTGATGGTTGCTATACCTGCTTAAGGAAATGTCCCATGACAATCACACCACTAATAAATGTCTCATGGCAATCACACACCACTAATAAATGTCCCATGGCAATCACTCACCACTAATAAATGTCCCATGGTAATCACAGACCACTAATGAATGTCCCATGCCAATCACAGACCACTAATAAATGTCCCATGGCAATCACATACTACTGATCAATGTCCCATGGCAATCAAACACCACTAATAAATGTCCCATGGCAATCACAGACCACTAACAAATGTCCCATGGCAATCACAGACCACTAAAAAATGTCCCATGGCAATCACAGACCACTAAAAAATGTCCCATAGAAATCACAGACCACTAATAAATGCCCATGGCAATCACAGACCACAAATAAACGTTCCATGACAATCACAGATTAATACTAAATGTCCCATTGCAATCACAGACCACTAATAAATGTCCCATGGCAATCACAGACCACTAATAAAGACTTATACAACTGAGAGGCTGAGGATAAAAAAACTAAAGATGACAGGACCTGTATCAGGAGAGAAAATGAAACTGCCTCCAAGTTTCTTATGCAGCAACCTAAACATGAAAATAGAGGTAGAGGGCAATCAAGGAAATACTACATAAAACTCATTGCAGAAGATACTTGTTTAAATGGGCAAGGTATCAAGAACTGCTTGCTGGACGAGGTATGGAAGGCTATCACAGAAGTCTGACCTTGATAGTTGCCATAAGCAAAAAAGCAAGCTTAGTTGGTAGAGCACGCGACTGAGATGAAGGAGGTCCCAGGTTAGAAGCTCGCCCAATTCTCACTATGGACAGATGTGCCGAACTTGGAACTCAGATGTAAGTCATCTGCAGTTCCTACTCCTCATCCAGCCTTTTGGAGAAGTGGACAATGTTGGATGATGCTCACCATCCTTAGATTGAGGACATTAAATGGTAGTCCCTATAACAGGTCAGTCATCCCTGCCTGGTTCTCTGAACACTATTTAAGTTGAGAAGCATGCAAACACAGTGTTCATTCTCTTCCTGTCCTGATTTGAACAGTCAAATTCCATTTCTAGTGTTGATGTTTGAATCATAAATTTAGAAGAAGAAGAAGAAAAGATGTATGAATATGTTCCGCACAATGTTTCAGCTTTTACCATCACATGCTCTTTGATATTTAAACATTTTGAGAGTTGAGGAGGAACACGGTTAAAAGTGCGAGATTAAAGATAAGTGTGATTTTTAAGTAAAAGAAAATATCTGAGATAACAGTTTTGTGTTTAAATTGTAACAACATATTTTAATTGTGACTTTTCATTGAAGAATAAATTTGTATTGAGTTTCGGAAAGAGGATGGAATTTAATAATGAAAGGACAGGTTTACAGAAATTGTGTTTGTAATTATTCTCTTGTTCACCTGGAGAACAGGTGTCTATAGACCTTAAAGTTTGCAAAATAATCTTTGTGGTGTCCATGTGGCAGGTCAGAAAGCCAAGAATGTTTATTATATATGTATGCAAAATTTGTAAATCTTGAGAGAAATTACTGTTTTTTGCAAATTTGCATATTTACATATACAATTTGTTAAAAGCTTTAAAGGCCAGATATCATGTTAATGAAGATCAGAGAGAGAATACAATCCAACATTTTTGATTGGTTGAAATGTATACACAATCACCAACCATGCACCAACAAGTCAATTAATTACCACCACTACTAAAGTTTGATTGGGTTTATTGGTGACAGTTAAGCAATTTTCTAGTTTGAACCTGAAAAGGACAGTGCATTTTACAAGGTAGCAAGAAATTTGGGGGCACTTCAAAGATAATCTAGAGAGGAATCAATCAAGTAAGCAGCGTATCTGCATCTTGTTGATGTATTGGGAAACAGCAACAAAAGAACTTAATTTTGAAAAAATGTATATGATTTGTTAAAAGGGGGCAGGATTGAGGAAAATAGGGGAAGGGTGGAGGAAATATTGGATACTCATGACGAAGAGTTACAGAAAGATGAAAGTAGAATTACAACCTAATAAGTGAGAAAAGTGGTAACAAAAATGAAAAATGGTAAAGCAGCTGGAATAGATTACATAACTACAGCAATGTGGAAAGGTAGTAGAGAAGTCTCAGAAGAATTATTAACAGGGTTATTAACCCTTACTCTACCACGCGGCGATATTATCGCCGTTTTGGGTGCCCCGTCTTTGGCCCCGCCTCCCGAGCACATTTTCAAAAAGGTGCTGGTAGAGTAAGGGTTAATCAACCCGCGACATATGCGCCAACCCGAAAATGTAGGCAGCATGATCCCGGTGGGCGGCCCAGCGGGTCCCGAAAGCGGAAGGGGCTCGACTTTTCTGCCTGGAAGACAGAGGACCCTTCAATAATCAAGTGTGTATTAACCCTTACTCTACCACGCGGCGATATTATCACCGTTTTGGGTGCCCCGTCTTTGGCCCCGCCTCCCGAGCGCATTTTCAAAAAGGTGCTGGTAGAGTAAGGGTTAATCAACCCGCGACATGCGCCAACCCGAAAATGTAGGCAGCATGATCCCGGTGGGCGGCCCAGCGGGTCCCAAAAGCGGAAGGGGCCCGACTTTTCTGCCTGGAAGACAGAGGACCCTTCAATAATCAAGTGTGTATTAACCCTTACTCTACCACGCGGCGATATTATCGCCGTTTTGGGTGCCCCGTCTTTGGCCCCGCCTCCCGAGCGCATTTTCAAAAAGGTGCTGGTAAAGTAAGGGTTAATAAGATTATATAGGAAGAAAAGGTTCCTAAGACATGGAATAAAAGCATAATTGTGGTAGTGCCCAAGAAAGGTGATTTAACAAGATGTGACAATTTCAGAGGGATTTCACTGTTACCGATTGGGAACAAAATTTTAGAAGGTTAATTATTGATAGAATTAAGGATGCTGTAGATGATACATTGAGAGTAAAACAAGCTGGTTTCAGAAGTGGGAGGGGACCAACAAAACAGATATTCACATTAAGAAACATAATAGAGCAGAGCATAGAATGGAGAGCACCACTGTATCTAAACTTTGTTGATTTTACAAAGGCTTTCGACAGTGTTAACAGAAATATTTTATGGAAAATAATGAAAAGATATGGAATCCCACAAAAGTACATTAACATAATACAGGATTGGTATGAAGAAAGTGTAAGCGCAGTAGATTTTGATGGAAAATTATCAGGCTGGTTCATTATCAACACAGGAGTCAGGCAAGATTATGTGCAATGTCAGGATTCCTCTCCATCTTAGCACTAGACTGAATTATGAAGGCAACCACAGACAACCATAGACTTGGAATCAGATGGAACATGTACACAACATTAGAAGATCTGGTTATGCTGATGATATTGCTATAATTTCAAACACAAGAGAAAATCTACAGAAGAAAACATAACAGCGGAAGAGCAACAACTATCATATAACGAGCTAGAAGATGTAGACAAGTTTGTATATCTGGGCACAACATTGTCTAAAGATGGAGGCACTGTAGGTGACATACAAAGGAGAATCTTCTTAGCACTGACCACATTCAAACAATTTAGTAAAATATGGAATTCAAACATATACAAGAGAAAAACTGAACCTAGAGAATTTTTTACCGCAATGTTATATAAGTGTTACTTCATGGCTCTGAAACCTGCAAATTTAAGAAATCCGCCGAAAATAAACTGGACATGTTTTAAAGGAACTGCCTGAGGAAAATCAGGAAAATAAGATGGCCAATGAAGATAAGCAATGATGAATTATATGAACTAACACAGACAATACCAATTAGCAAGACAATTTATACAAGAAGATGGAGATGGGTTGGGCATGTGCTAAGGAGAGAAAATGATTATTATGGTCCCCGTAGGGAAGCAGGAAAAGAGGAAGACCAAAAACAACTTTGAGAAGAACAGTTGAGAAAGAGAGGAAGGAGCTTAGGTAGAATAATTGGAGGGAGGTGACAGAATTTGCAAGAGACAGGAAGAAATGGAAGAAGCTACTGAAATAAATGTGTAAGTATACTACACAGGGAGGCCCTCTATTTGCTGTACTTTTTACCATGTATACGAACGAAATAAGATCAACTAGAAATAATTGTGTCATAAAGTATGCCAATAATACTGCTATTTGATGTAAAATTGATAAAATTCTGTAAATGAGGATCAAGTGGAGTACCAGTCATTTGTTAATGAAACTGTCAAAATGTGATGAAAAGAACTTGTTGCTGAACCCAAAGAAATAAAAGGAAATGTGCTTTGTAAACAAAAAGGTCAAACAGACAGGGCTTTTAAAATCAAAATCAGACAACATATTTATTCAAGATTCAGAGGTTGCAAAATGCATAAAAACTGATTACCTTGGTGTGTGTATTGATGATGAACTGACTTTTTCTCATCATGTGTACCAAATTATAAGTAAAGTTTACTATATTGTTTCAAGTTTATCATACATTTTATCTTTTTTGTAATCTTAGTGCTAGAGTTCATCTTTTTAATCTTTTTAAATCACTTATTTTATCGCAGGTCCTTTATGCTGTACCTGTTTGGTATCATTTAATCTTACAAAAAGACAGACAGAATCAGGAAATTGATAAATTATACTCCAAAGATTCTTAACTTACATTATCCCATACTTATTAATATTTTGAATGACAGGATGAAATCGGAATTCATTGCAATGGCGATAAAAATCAACAAAGAACAAAACCATCCTTTACACAATACATTACAATGTCATCTAGCACGCTCAAACAGAAACCTTCGAAACCCTAACGTAGTGCCAAAATACAGAATACAGGTCTACAAAAATTCCATGTGGCAATTTACTTACAGACAGGAGGGTTATAATTACTGTTTTAAACGTTTTTATCTTTAATTTTCCTTATTTTCCTTATTTTTTTTAATGATTGATTGATTTAGTTTTGTTTTTCTTTTAATTTCTGCTACATGTTTTATCATGATTATGCATGTGCTTTTTCCTTTCTACAAATGTTTTAAATTTGTACTGGAATATCTAATAATACTAATACTCCATGAAGTCTCAATCTCCACAATCAAAGAGAGGAAAGCAGTAAGGGGGTAAGGAGGAAATAAGGGCAGGGTTGAGCACCCCTCTGAAAAAACCTGTCTGGGTCTGAATTAACAAATTTAAACTTGCAGTATTTGTCATGATAAAAGCTAACAATTTTGGATACACAGAACTGAAGAAAATATATCACTCTTTGACCGTGAGTTTTTTAACCTCAAATCACACTTGTATGTTTTCACAAACAATTTATTTGTTTTATTATAACAACATCTGCAAAAACCCTTTAAGTAACTCCTGGTGCAAATAACCTTGAATATATTTCCCTCTTTCTTCTACTACGGCATAGATTTTACCTTTTGCGGCAATTTTATTTAGTGCGGAATGTGAAGCAATATCCTTTAGGATAAATACTTCTAAAAGTACTTTGAGTCACCGAAAACCCCTAAGGAAATACTAGCGGCTTTTTCCTGTACAGCGTAATTAAACAAAGATTAAAACCCTATTGGTTGAATGTACAAAATTATACCGCAAGCGAAAATTTGATTTTACCAATGCTTATGGGGACAAAGAGATTGGCCTAAATATCAACATTCATCTATGGTAATTTTCCTTTTCTCGTTAATTTATAAATCTGTGTTTTTGTGTCACAAAAAATAATGATTTACACAACTGCACATAATGATTAGAGTAGTTTTGAATGTATCTGGGGCATGCTGAGAAGCTGTGCTCCAGAAAAGAAGGAACGGTTTTTATTTAAAAAAAAGATGCATGCTGGAGTTTTCACTGTTGAGAATTGAGTCGAGCTTCTTTCTATTAGAGAGAAATCGGAATGTCGTTTAAACAGTGTTTTTATTTTTTTATTTTTTGAGGGTGGATTAATGTTGAGTTAATCTATAAGTGTATTCTCAGTGAGTAAACTAAACTATTGAAGAGGGTGAGTTTTAGGATTGAAGGGAGTAAGTTGTTGAGGTTGTTTACCATGTATACATTGAACAAATGTAAGATGCATTTTAAAGGTCTATGGACAGGTACACAAGTGTTCTGTTCTACCACGTACCGAAAAGGGCATTCAGTTCAATTCTAAGTTTAATAGTCTTTGAATTATTACAATATGAATAATCAAAATTTGAAATTATTTTAATATGTTGAAAATATGTGATGTATGAAGAGGAAAACATCTCAAAATTCTTTTGTTTTTTTCTATATTTTCCCCCTTCATTTCAAGCCTTGAAACTGTACAGAAGGCCTTCTCCAGCTATAGGTTGGTTAGGCGTATGGTAAGGACCAAATCCTCTTCAATAGAATTATCTCCTCTTTTTCAAAGAGAAATGGGTTAAAGAACAATTGATTTACATGGGAAAATAGAGGCTATGATTTTCTTATGTAAATCAAGTAAATTACAAGAATAATACAAAAAACTGCATACTTGCACAAAAATTGTCAAAAAGATGTAAAATGACACTTAACCAATTTTGATGATATTTTTTTGCTTTCTTCGTGTTTTTTAGTGGATTGTCCATCCTTTATACCTTTAAATCAATTAAATGCCTGTAATCATTTTCGAAATACGGGTGAATTACAAGGAATAGCCTAGTAGTTACACACATGCATAATATACTGTGTTATATCTTTTTATGGTTACCTGTTACCTGGAGGTCGCAGCTAACGAAGGTAGATGTGTGGTCATCTTTTCCAGTAGAGGTGATCATTTGCACATCTCACACACTCCTTCAGGTTGAGACCTGTCCACTTTGTCGCATCATTTAGCCAGGTCCTCCGTGGTCTGCCTTGAGCCAGCCTACTATTCACCTTGCCTGTAATGAGTAGCTTCTGTAGTTAATGCTTAACTTTTGTTTTATTACAACTTGTAAAAGCAAAATCATTATATAAAAAAAAAATATGGACATTTGGTGTCACCAAATGTCCATATTTTTTTTGTCATGGCATGATTGAAAAGACTTTTAATCTTTTGTATGATTCCTTTAATGAACACTTTTTGGTTCGATGTGATAGCATAAGGAATCTATGTAGTCATGCTGGCATGTGTATGTATGTATGTGTGTATGTATACATATGTATGTATGTATGTATGTATGTATGTATGTATGTATGTATGTATGTATGTATGTATGTATGTATGTATGTATGTATGTATGTATGTATGTATGTATGTATGTATGTATGTATGTATGTATGTATGTATGTATGTATGTATGTATGTATGTATGTATGTATGTATGTATGTATGTATGTATGGTCCTCACACTCCTTTCCCCCTATCTGGAGGACAGCTATCATCACCCCCATCCCCAAACCGGGAAAGGACGGTACCGACCCCTCTACCCCATTGTCTCTGTAAAATTATGGAAAGGATCATTAACCAGAAAATAAAGTGGTTCCTTGAGACCAACAGAATCTTTTCCCCTCACCGAAGCGGCTTCCGGAAATTTTGCAATACCCTGGAACAGTTAATTACGCTCAACACCACTATTCGGGAATCCTTTGCAAAAAAAAAAACCACCTCATTGCCACCTCGAGAAAGCTTTCGACACTACTTGGAAATATGGCATTATCCGCAAACTTTACATCTTTGGCCTCATAGGCCACCTCCCCATCTTTATTCAAAACTTCCTCTCACCCAGGCAGTTCCAAGTGCATATAGGCCACACCCTCTCCAACCCGTACCCCCAAGAAGAGGGCATCCCCCAAGGCAGCATCCTCTGCCTTACTCTCTTCAACCCGAGCATTAGTGACATCACGGACAACCTTGGCCCAGACATCAAACGCGCCCTCTACATGGACGACTTCACCATCTTCTACTCCTCCCCTAGCTTTCCTCTTGTCGAAAATAGGCTCCAACTCAGCCTCCACCGGCTGCAAAACTGGTGCAACAATAAGGGTTTTAAATTCTCCAAAGACCAGACAGTCTGCATGCACTTCTGTCATTTCAACTACCTCCACCCAAACCTGAACCTCGTGCTCAATGGCAATCGCATCCCTAAAGTTGAACACACTAAGTTCCTGAGTTTAAATCTAAACCTCAAGCTCTCCTACAAGCAACACATCACCAACCTGAAACAGAAATGCAACAGCTCCCTCAACATTCTCTGTCTTCTCTCCAACACCACTTGGGATGCGAACCGCCATGCTATTCTCAAAATCTTCATGCTCACCATTCGTGACAAGCTTGATTACGGCAATATTGTCTACTGTGTCGCTCACAACTTTACCTTATCCACATCAACACCATCCAAATTGAAGCCCCCAGGCTTTGTCTGGGTGCCTACAGGACCTCCCCAATAACCAGTCTTCATGTTGAAGCCAACGAGCCTCTCTTATGCTTTAAGAGTCCTCACCAACACCCAGAAGCCTGTTTACAACCTCATTAGGTACCCCAATTTCTTCACCCTCTTTGATAGGACTAAAACATTATCCCCTCCCTTCAGCCTACACATCAACTTAGACCTCCATCTTGGCATCAACCCTGCCACTCTTGGCATATTCTCCTGGCCCACTTTTCCTACCTGGGCCACTCCCTCCCTTCTATCCACCTGGGCCTCTCCACTCATCACAAAACCCAAACCCACCCTAAGCTCTTCATCATCGCTACAACCAAATCAAAGACCAATTCTCAAACTACACCTCCATCTGTACTGATGGCTTAAAAGAAAACGACAAGACAGCTGTGGCTGCCGTCATCCAAGACATCACCCTCAGTAGCAGGCTTCTCGACTACTCATCCATCTTCTCGGCCAAGGCCAAGGTCATTCTCCTCGCCCTTAACTTTATTGAGTACTCTCCGCTTAGCCACTTTGTCATCTTCTCCAACTCGCTGTCCCTCTTTACTCAATCTTAAATGGGATAACTCCATATCTCACCTCCTCCTTAAACTCCTTTCGCCCACCCTCTGCAGGAAAAGTATTCTTTTCTTTTAGATACCCAGCCATGTTGGCATCCCCGGCAATGACAGGGCTGATGCAGCCGCTAAGCTTGCCCTCAACCCCCCCCCCACCCCATTTTCCCAAACCCTTTCTGTCATCGAACCGTTTATCACTTCCCTCGTGCGTGACCACTGGCAAGACTCATTGGACTCCCAAATTGATAACAAACTCCATGTCATCCAGCCCACCATTCTGATCAAACCCACCATCCACAACCTCTCTTGTGTCGATAATGTTCATATTACCCGTCTTAGAATAGATCACTCCCACCTCACTCACCCACCTGATATCTCAAGACAAAACCGGTGGATTTATGTCGTACTTGGTATATGGATGTGTTGTGGTCTGTAGATGATCCCTTTTGTTTTTGGTGCTGATTTCTGAATATTAATTATTAGGCGGGGCTAAATGTAAAATTATGTTAAGCTTGTAAATGCGATATTTTAAGAACGGTTTGGTGGATTTATGTCATACTTGGTATATGGATGTGCTGTTGTTTGTAGATAAGCCTTCTTGATTTTGGTGCTGATGTCATAAACATTAATTAGTACTAGGCAGGCTAAATGTAAAATTCTGTTAAAGAGCTTTTAAACATGATATCTCAAGAACAGTGAGGTGCATTTATGTCATACTTGGTATATGGATCTGTAGATGATCCTTTTGTTTTTGGTGCGGATGGCATGAATATTAATTAGTAGGCGGGGCTTAATGTAAAATTCTGTTAACAAGCTTGTAAACACGATATTTCAAGATCATTTAGGTGGATTTATGCCATACTTGGTATATGGGTGTGTTGTGGTTTGCAGCTTGTTTTTGGTGCTAATATCATAAATATCAATGAGAAGGCGGGACTTACTGTGAAATTCTGTTTATGCTTATATTTCCAAAAACCTATGTCAGATTTAAATCAACTTGGTATGATGCTGTTGATAAAAGCAAGGATGATACAGGATCCCATAGAATGTTGAGTTGTTGACTCTATCATTATTTACGTCAAGCGGAGCCAAATACAATTTTTGATTTGTTGTGTGACTGTGGCTTCTAGCTTAAGGCAAAAATCTGAACACTCAAAGGACTGGTGACATGTAGAAGCAAGTTTGCTTTAAACTGATGTTTGACACTTACTGAATACTTAGTAACCCATATTTCTCCAAAATAATAATTAAAAAAGTGAAAATCACGTTATTTTTAAGTTCAGAATAACCACTTCCTATGATGTCCACAAATTCATTTTAAAATGTGATGTTGCAAGTTGTATACCCCCTGCAGAACTGCCTGTGTAAATGCAGAAATTACAGACAGACCTAAAATGTCATTAGCAAAACGTTTGGAAATTTCATTCTCAGATACAGACGATTTCTTTCGTATTGAGAACTTGACAGAACTTGATACTATATTATAGACCCCATATTACACCTGAAGATGCAATCCAACCATAAATGTTTGAGATATTACTGGGGAAGTTAGCCTCTCTAAGCCGGCTAAACGCAAAGTTCTAGACCTATAGGCCTACATACATGTATCACATAAGCCCTTTGTGAATGCCTTTACAACACAGCAGATTTAAGGTAACTCACGAATACATTTTGGAAATAATTAGTGCCTCTCAGTCTCATCCGGTACATGCACTGATTCATACAATTCTCTCCTTTTCATCTAAGCTATACCATCATACAATCTATTTCTGAGAAATCACTAAAAGAAAATTGAAAGTTTAGGCCTACAACTGGTCTGGAACTAGTAGTAGCCGATAAATACACACATTGTATGTGTTGGCCTACGCTCGCTCAGTCGAGATAAATGATATCACTGATATCACTGTCCAACTTGACACGTCACAAAAATTTAATAACAGAAATTAGAATAGGAAGTTAAATCATTTATATGAGCTGCAAAAAGGGATTTTCTAAGATTGTGAAACACTGACATATTTTTCGAACTACATATGTATTAGAAAGTTGTTTCAAATTAAAAAATACATCAGTTGATACAAAAATTGCTATATGTCACCAGTCCTTTAAACAAGCTACATACCTCACCTGGTCTCTTCAGGCCTCCTGGCCCATAAGGCTGCAGTGCACTCTCTCCATTGGACTTTGCAACTTGTCTGGCTTCTGTCCACGTGCTCCATCCCATCACATTTCTCTCCTTCTTGACTGTCCTTCTCCAGGTCATTCTAGGACGACCAACTTTCCTTCTCCCCTCTGGTTTCAACATTATAGCTGTCACACAGTGCTTAATTAGTGCTCATGCGCATCACATGACCAATCTACCTCCACTTTCTTTTTTATTTCAGTGCTGATTTAATCATGTTTAGTGATTCTCAGTATTTCATCATTAGATATTACATATTGCTATCTGATCTTCAAAATTCTCCTGTAACATTTGAACATAAATGTATTGAGCTTTTTTTATCTGTTACATTAACACTCCCATGTCTCACAACCATACAAGAGTACAGACTTAACAAGAGAGTTAAACAGTCGTATTATTTGTATATACTGAGAATGTGCTTGAGTTCCATATCTTATTTAACTTCATAAATGCTACTGAGGCTTCAAAGATTCTGTTTTGGATATCTTCCTCGCCACCACCTTGTAAGCTTACTGTCACACCAAGGTATCTGAACTTGTTAACTTTATTTAGTTGTTGGTTATCGATATAAACTTTGTTTGCACATTTGCTGTTAACTTTCATGAACTCTGTCTTATCCTTATTAATTCTTAGCCCAGTTTGTGCAGCATACTGATTGAGCCTGGTCACTTTGGTTTGCATGTGTTGATTCGTAGATGAAAGTAGAGTGATATATCATCAGCAAAATATAAGTCCTCAAGGGTTGACATGAACTTTCATTTAAAACCATTCCTGTTATTATCAGTTGTTTTCCTCATCATCCAGTCTACCACCATCAGAAAAAGGAAACCTGACATTACATCACCTTGCTTTAAACCACTTTTGACTTGAAACCATTTAGATTCCACACCATCATTTATAACTGCACATTCACTGTCTTCATATAACGCTTTAATCAAACATATTATCTTTTGTGGAATACCATAGGCTGCCATTATATTCCAAAGGCTTTCTCTGTGCACTGAGTCAAACGCCTGCTCGAAGTCAACAAAGGCAATATATATATAGTTGACTGCCATTCAGCCATCTGTTCTAGAATGTTGAGCAGGATGAAAATGTGCTCGGTGGTGCGCTTCCTCTTCTAAATCCAGCCTGTTCATCTCTCATCTTACTGTCAACACCGTTTCTAATTCTGTCGATTGAAACTCTTCCAAATATTTTGCTTGGTATGTATGTTAAGGTTATTCCGCGCCAGTTATCGCATACAGTATTATTGCCTTTCTTAGGTATTTTTGTTATCAGTCCTTGCTTCCATGATTTTGGTATAACTTCCTTTTCCCATACAATTCTAAACAGCTCTTTAAGCCATAATCCTAATGCACATTTATCAGCTTTTAACAACTCAGCAGTTATATTATCCTTGCCTGCAGCTTTGCTATTCTTTAGCTTCATCAATGCCTCTTTTATTTCACTTCTTGTAATATAACTGGTACTGATTTCATCTATTTTAGTGTCACATGTTATGTTTGGAACTGGAAAAACAGGATCTGGTCTATTCAGTACCTCCTCGAAATGCTCTTTCCACCTCTCTCTTTTTTTCTCTTTCATCCGTTAATAGATTCCCATCCTTGTCTCTTATAGCACTCCCAACCTTGGTCCTTTCATTGCAAATTGTTTTTGTTGTTTTGTAAAGCTCTCTCATTCTGGCATTACTAGCTGCTTCCTCTGCAGATGTAGCAAGGTCATCAACCCACTTCCTTTTATCTCTCCTTAAGCTTTTCTTCACATCTTTGTCTTTTTCAGCATACTTAGCTCTCATAATATCTTTAATTCTAAATTGACTTGGCATTCTCAATCTTAACCTTCAGCTGTTTTCTCTCCTCAACACATTTCTAACTTTCTCTGCTGGTCCATGGCTTTTGGCCCTTCTTTTTGTACCCAAGGACCTTTTTAGCAGCACTATTGTATACCTCTTCAAATGTCTGCCACTTATTCTTAACTTCTTCAATTTTATTAGGTATTTCAATCTCACCACATCAGTCTTGTAAAGCTTCATATTTATTTCGTAGTTCAAGCGAAAACTCTTCTCTGATTGCTGGTTGCTGTAACTTGATGGTATCATACTTGGGTCGACATGTCTTTGTTGTCGGTTTTCCTTTCATGCAGTTTCAATCAGATCCTGGTCCGTATCAAGTGGTGATCATTTGAAATGTCAGCCCCTCTCATCACTCTTGTGTTTAATATGGAGGTTCTGTGTTGCTTTCTTACAAGTATATGATCAATTTGGTTCTTTGTCCTCCCTCCTGGGGAAGGCTAGGTCTGTTTATGAATGAGTTTATGTGGAAAAATTGTGCCAGTGACCAATAAATTGTTGATACCACAGATGTCCAAAAGCCTTTCACCGTTAGCATTCCTTTCACCAATGCCATGCCTTCCAATAACATTATCATAATCATCATTGTTACATCCTACTTTGGCATTCAAGTCGCCCATTATGATTAATAGGTCATGCTTGGGAACTCCATCTACCAGGGCTTGTAACTGATAATAAAAAGCTTCGTTGTCTTCATCAGTTGCATCATTTGTTGGAGCATAAACTTGAATGATTGACAATTTAATGTCTTTAAGAAAAATCTTGCATAAATCAACCTTTCATTTATAGGTTTCCATTCTAATAGTGTCTGTTCAGCTTTCTTTGATAACATGAATACAATTCCCTGATAATGCATTTCATCATCTCTGCCCAAAAATAAAATACTTTCGCTAGTAGTCAGCTTGACTTTACCAAGGCTTGTCCACCTACATTCACTTATACCAAGAATGTCAATGTTATACTGCTTCATCTCTTTGGCGAGGTGAGCTGCTTTTCCAATTGAGAAGAGCGATCTTACATTCCAGCACCCTATAAGAGTGCTGCTGGTGGGTTTGGCAATTGAAGTCATTAACCCAAGAGCGTCCTTGTGGCTTTCACCCATTGGCGTCATGTTATCCACAAACCTCAGATTGTCATCTTCGGGAATTTGGATCGTCATACTCTCAAAGCCAATAAATATTACCAGCATTAGCTAGTGCAGTTGCAGTTTCTGTAACAATTAAATGAGCTGAATGGGTTGTTAGCCCATGACAGCAGGTTTTGTTTCAGGGTTTTCCTTTCCTTAGCCAGAGCCTTGTTAGCCTAGCACCATATGGAACTAGTTACCAGGGGGAACCACGAGGAGGTAAGGTTGACCTGGGTGAAGTACGGGTCTTCGACAGACTACTAATTTTCGCTTTTCACCTACCAAGGTGAGCTAGTCAAACCCCAACACCACTGGCTGTGGTGCCGGGCGTATGAATACCCTAATCCCCAAACAAGCAACACAATATACACAAATAATATGTTCCAGTATGATAAACTAAACGTGTAAGAATACAACATTTAAAAATAAATGGAAGAAGAAAAAATTGCTTTTAATCCAAAGTTAGCAGCAGAACCACGTGGGATTTCTCCCTCTGGTTCACTTTACGAGTTTAGTTTACCCAAGTGATAATTCCGATTAAACAGTGATTCTCTGAAAAATTTGACTTCATGTCATCGGCCATTTACGGTAGGGATGTCATGATATATCGATTATCGTGATATGTCATTTTCACATGTAAACTGCATATTAAAGCAAAAACTTGTGAATCAGAATTGCAGAAATATTTTAAATGAATGAAATTTAGACAGAATATTTGCAGCAAATCTTGGTTTGTTCATGCTTTCCCTCCTGAGATCTTAAACTTGGACTGGAAAAATTGAGATCTGCATGTTGAAAGCAAGTAGTTTTCTGAAAATAATGGTAACACAAACATCGCAATATATAATAATAGACACTTGATTTACGCATATCATAACAGCCGTAGTTTGCGAATGTGAAAACCTTAGGGTTATCGCGATACTACATACCTGTAGATGATTTAGAAATATTTCATGCTGCTATTAATACACAGAAGTGAGCCTAAGGCAAATTTCCCCCTGAAAGAATTTCACCTTCCTAGTTGTATGGTAAAATTAGGGTATTATTTACGTAAAATTGAAGGACAGTTGGTCAAATTATGGGGGATGAGAGGGGGAGGGGGTGGGGTGGGCAGGGATGAGAAATAGGAAGACTATTTCCAATTTCACTGAAATTTGGTTAAATTACTATTAAATTCAAGCAAATGAGCTGAAATTCTGTTAATTTAATTTAAAATGACAACTCCCTGATTAACTGTTTACAGATTTACTTTTTAGGAATAGAAAGTAGCAAAATAGTTTATACATGTATTCTGTAAGTTATTAGTTCAGTAGTATGGAATCAGTAATTGCTTGACCAGTGTCCATTTCTGAAAAAAACATTTAATTGTGTCTCTGTTAAAGGTAAAAGATAGCAAGAGAAGGTTTCTTACATGTACTTATTCTTTTGTATCATTTTGTCAGCCTTTATATCAAGGATTTCAAAATTTGGCCAGTAAGTTGAAACCCCTCGTGACATACCATTCTTGTTACCTTCTTATCGTGACATACCATTATTGTTACTTTCTTATCGTGACAACAGTCTTGTTATTGTATTTTTCGGAAGTCCATCTGAAGTACCCTGCTTTAATTGCAATCGAGATCACAAAACACATATTTTCCTCCTGAAGTATCCCCAAATTTTTTCCAATAAAAGACGGAAAAATGAAGAGTCTGACTGTCCCCACAAGGTCGTAACTGTTTTTTACGCTCTCAAAACTCGGATTTGGAGTTTCTGTGTTTAATTGCCGTGGGAGGCAAGTTTTATGTTACAAGCAATTTTTAATTGGTCCGTTGTTGGTGTCGTACGTGTGTACGGTATCAAGATGCAGGTGTGAGTGCTTGAGTGGAGAGTCTTTGGTCTGAACTCTGAAGTACTATATGGCAACTCCAAATGGCTTATATCCATTTCTTGTCTTATGGGCATTTGTGACCATTTTAGTTTTGATCCTTTTTTTTCAAGGGCTGAGACATCTATAGAGTGGGTAATTAAAGTCTGGTTGCCCTCATTTTTTAAGTCTAGGTTTACAAAAAAAAATAGTACACATACTGGCAGGAAATCTATTTTAAGTTGTTACAGCGTTTTACGATTGCAACTTTTTTGAGGAACAAATACCTGTCTGTAATAATTCTTGACATGACCAATAGGGAAATCTCTTCTGTACTTTGTGTGAACAGAGAGAAATGTATGTATTCAACTTTTTTAAGTGATTCATGATTTTGTGGAATCAAATTTGTTTGAAAAAAACATCTATGCCTAAGTAAAATAATCTTTTGGATTTTGTAAAGATCTTTTATGTACTGTATCTATACTGTAGTTTCTCAATTAATGTGGATAAATAAGACTTTAAAAAATCTCAAAAATGGTGATGTTTTGTATACTGTAGTTAATTTAAAAAAAATTGTTCTTTATATTCAATGTACGGACCTGGAGTGCCTTTCCATCTAAATTTTCTATAGGGGTGTTACCTTGCAAAGTTGCAAAAAATCTTTGTCAAAGACTGACGCTTTTCAAATACAAAACAAAATGGCAAGCGTCACAATTTTCAACTGATGATATCATTTTACTTAAGCCTGAAACCAGTGCTGTAATTCCTGTGGGATAGGGGAGACACCCCCTCACTTTTCAGCAGAATTGTAAAATTTCATATTAATGAGTAAACGAGGCTTAATGTAAAAATCTTGAAGTGTTCATATTTTAACAACCGCATGTCTGTTTTGTTTCATATGTGGTGTAATTATGATGTTAGCTAGTGTGTACCTGTTCATAACGTTGAATTTCATTAATATGCATAGTGGGTGGGGCTTAATATGATTTTGCTGATAAAAGCTTGTAAACATGGTATCTTAAGAATGGTAAACTGGATTCATGTCACATTTAGTACATAAATAGCCTATGATCTGTAGATGTGCCATGTTGTTTTTGGTAGTGATATCATGTATAATAATGAGTAGGCATGGTTTAATGTACATTTTTTGAAATGTTCATATTTTAGCAATCGCATATCTGTTTTGTATCATATTCTGTGTAATTATGATGTAAGCTAGTGTCTACATATTCATGATATAAAATCAATGAAGTTTATTAACATGCATAGTGGGCGGGACTTAATAAGATTTTGCTGAAAAAAGCTTGTAAACATGGTATCTTAAGAACATGCATAGTGGGCGGGACTTAATAAGATTTTGCTGAAAAAAGCTTGTAAACATGGTATCTTAAGAACGGTAAATTGGATTCACATCATATTTGGTTCACAGATATCCCATGATCAGTAGATGTGCCCAATTGTTTTTGGTAGTGATATTGTACATATTAATGAGTAGGTGAGGCTCAATGTAAAAATCTTGAAATGTTTATATTTAACAACCACATGTCTGTTTTGTTTCATATTTTGAAAATTTTGATGTTAGCTGGTTTGTACATGTTCATGATGTAAAAACGTTGAATTCATTAATGTGTGTAGTGGGCGGGGCTTCACATGATTTTGTTGAAAAGAGCTTGTAACCACAATATCTCAAGAACTATACATGGGATTATCTTGCATATTGAGTAGGTGGGGCTTAAAGTAAAAATCTTGTAATATTCATATTTCAAAACCATTAGTATGCATAGTGGGCGGGGCTTAATATGATTTTGCTGAGAAGAGCTTGTGAACACGGTATCTCCAGAATGGTAAATTCGATTCATGTCATATAGATAGCTTAGAGTCTGTAGATGTACCCTATTTTTGTAGTAATATTATGCATATTAATAAGTAGGAGGGACTTAAAGTGAAAATTTTGAAAAAGTGATAAATGAGCAACTGTATGTCCATTTTGTGTCATATTGGGCATGATAATTGTGTTTGTTATTGTGTACATGCTTATATTATCAGCAAATGTCATTAATAGCATGGTGGGCATGGCTTAATGTGAAAGTGTTAAATGATCATACCCTTAGAACTATACATCAGATTTATGCTATATCAGGTACACAGATGGGTCATGGTCTGTACATATGTTTGAATGTTGTGGTAGTGAATGTAAATGAATAGGCCGGGCTTACTGACAAATTTTTGAAATAGGGTAAATGAGCAACCGTTTTTGCATCCTTGTTATGATAATTTTGTTAATTATTGTGCAAATTGCTTATGTTGTTAACATTTTTATTGATCTGCATGGTGAGTGTGGTTTATGAATAAATATCATGGAACAAATATTTCATGATGTTGAATGACATGACAGTAAGTACAAATATTGCAAATCAATCAGCTTTAAAAAAGAAGCATCGGAACCACAAAACCTGTTGGTTCTGGTTCCTCTAGGCATTACTGTTTCATAAAGGTGATCAACTACCATGATTCCTTGAGATACTTCCCCTGTTTTCTTGAACGTACTACAGTAGTTATCCGTTTTCTTGAACGTACTAGTTATCCATTTTCTTGAACGTACTAGTTATCAGTTTTTTGAACATTTGTTATCGTTTTCTTGAACTTGTTATTTCTTGAATGTACTTGTTATACTTTCTTGAATGTACTAGTTATCCATTTTCTTGAATGTACGAGTTATCTGTTTTCTTGAACGTACTTGTTATCCGTTTTCTTGAACTTTCTAGTTATCCGTGTTCTTGTGTACTAGTTATTCGTTTTTGTTTTTGGTCTTTTCTATGTCTTTATTTCCTTTAATCAACTTTGACTATCATCTATAAATATTAATACATAAGTATTTGTGATGATTCCAGTAATATCCCATTACATTAAGCTGTCAAAAACTTTAATACAAATCTCCAAATACTCTTTAAATAATGAAATTGATGCGGTTCTGATATATTACTAAATTTAACATTTTAGATTCAAAAACACTCAGGTTCTGTAAAGTAAATACTGACTGTCTGAAATTCTGCTCCCAACAAAAGATTCGTATTTCTCATTTTATTTGAACTTCGTTAAAATAAGTCAAACATCCCGCCTCGTTATCAATTTCCTCTTACTTACCGTTTGGTCAATACACTTGTAATTTCATCTTGCAGAGGAGGAACTCTCATGTCCATGAAGATGGATAACCCTCTCTTAATCATAGCGACATAAAAGCAGGGAAGAACTTCCTCAAGAGTATTGTAAATGCTCGTGGTTCTTGCAGGATATGAAGAATTTGGGTTTTGCTCAGAACATACAAACGTAAAGTTCTGGAGATTATCGGTGAAATAATTGGTTTAGGTTTTATTTTCCAAATGAGGTAAATATTGGCAAGTTTGATTGGTTAATTGTTCACATCTTTTTGGAAATTATTACTGAAAGCTGATGATAAGAGATTCTTTTTGTTTGAAAAAGTGAGCGTTAAAAACTTGGAAATTTTTTAATATGATAGGAGAGTTATCATATCACATTTTCATTTCAGGGAAAGAGTTCAAATACAGTGTACATGCATTAAGGGTTGGTAAAGAAAGTAAAGGAAAGATTTTTTGTGAAAGTAATGCTTTTAAAAGTCTGTGAACACAGAGATTCAGTTAGTACAATATGTTGGTTTGAGAATAGTGTTGGAATCCACTATTGGATTCTGTCTGTCGGAATCCACTATTTCCCTGGCACAGGCCCAGCTGACAAGAACTACAGCTGTAGCAGAAGATCTTGGCCTCATAATAAGTGTATCCAAGACTGAGTATATGACTGTTAACTGCCATCCCCGTCCAACACTTCAAGTATACGGTGAACCCATCAACCATGTTTCAAATTTCAATTATCTTGGTTCCAAAATGGCACATTCGGCACATTTGACTCTGACTGTCACGGTGCCGTTAAACATCAACAAACCAAACCAAAACGGCGTCTGTTGCAAATGACCTAAAAAGACTTTAGGCATTAGCATGGTGCACTTTCTGGAAACTGGAACATCTGTTGGCGACTTGGAGAAGTCGCCAACTATTCAAATTTCAATTATCTTGGTTCCAAAATAAAATTTGACTCTTTCACGGTGGTTAAACATCAACAAACCAAACCAAAGCATGGTGCACTTTCTGGAAACTGGAACATCTGTGGAGAAGTCGCCAACTATCCCATCTCTGCAAAAGTGAAATTATTCTACACTATCTGCGTGACTATCCTCCTCTATGGCTGTGAATCCTCTGAGTGCTGTCCCAGGACATGGATTGCAAAATTAACGCTTTTGCTACCACCTGCATTAGGATTATGCTAAATATCAAACGGAGAGATTGTGTCTTAAATGCCAGCATATATGACATGACCAACAGTGAGCCTCTTATCCACTGTGTAAGGAATAGCCAACTGAGGTTCTTGGGACACATCCTTTGTCTCCCAGAGGAGGAGCCTGCTAAAAGACATGCTCTTTCATTCCAACTCATGGCAAAAGAAGACTGGAATGTCCACACCCCTCTTATATTAACTACACTCAATGTACATGTATGTTAGGGTATAATGAAGACATCCAAGCAAAACAGATAGCCACACTTGCCAAAGATCACTGTGCATGGAGAAATCTGGTCAGGATGATGATGGGGGGAGGGGGGAGGGATGATGGTTTGAAAATATACACAAACTAGTACATCAATGACGTATTGCTTTACACAGTGGTAAAAGAATGTTGAAAATTTTCCCACTTTTTATATTTTTATCTAATATTCTAAAAATATATTTTTTTATTTCAACTGTAGAATGTTTCCTTAAAAAATGAAAAAAGTTGGCATTAACAGGGAATTGAACCTGGGACCCTATCTTGATAGACCATACCTCTATGTCACTGCCATGAAGGTGTGTTAAATTATATATTATAGTATGTATTATTATATTATAAATCATTAATATGCTAAGTTTTACTTAACCCTTACTCTACCAGAGCATTTGAGATTACATGTGTTAATTTTAGGGAACTTTTTAGAAAGGGGGCTTTTCACAAATTTATCTTCATTTTCTACTGTAATAATGTTATATGAAAGTTAAAACTTTGAACTTTATGTTGGTTTGCATAATTCTCTGGTAAATTATGCAAATTTATGCAAATGAGGTCATTAATTCAGATTATTAGATGTCCTAAAACTGCTTGATTTTTTGGAGTAAGAAAACAATTCATATATCATTTTGAATTTTTTGACCTTTTGGCCTAAAAATTGACCTGACTAATATAATATAAAAGAAAATGTTTACACCAATATTTCAATAAAAATGTTATGCAAATCATATGCAAATTAGCTAATATACCTCATTTATTATGTGCAGTCTTGAAATTTTCAGGTTATGAGCCAATTTTAGCCATGGGAAGCTTTGAAAATACTTATTATTCAGGATATACTGAAAGTCTTGTAGAAACTTACTTTTGTTGATTCCTGTAGGAATTCTTGGTGAAAAGGTACTCAAAAATGGTTCAAAGCATTAGTAATCATGTTGACATTGCCAAACTTGGTATCCTACAGTAACAGTTGGTACCGCCTATGAAATGTCAACAAATTTGTCCAAATACAGGAAAATCTTTCAGAGAAATACAATTTCAAGTGTTTCCAAAGAAATACAGGGGTTGGGGGTGGGGTGGGGTGGGGGTTCTGGTTTATTTATATTGGGAGGGGGAACCAGAGGAAATGCCACCCCCTGCAAAAAAAAAAAAGGTCCTCTTCCAGGATCCAAATTGCTTTAAAGAAAATAATTTCCCCCTACACAGGACAGCTTGGCCCCCACCATTGGTCTCTTGCCCCAACATGTGTCTCTTTCCAACAACATGGGACCCTTCCCTTAAAATTTTAATCCTACTCCACTGCACCACAACATGGAATCGAGAATTTGCGAAATAGGTATATGGGCACTGTTGCACTACAAATTAAAGATTGATCTGTTAAGTTTCATCCAAGTTGATATGATAAAAGACAATTCATGTTAACCACGTCGGATTTTAGTGACCCATTCACTTGTTTATAATCCTTACAAGTAAATAATCCTAGCTAAATTACACTGTTTTGGCTTAATTTTGAATGGATCAGAACTAACATTAGCTGTGCCTAACGTTAAGCCTAACGAGTAACGTTAGTAAGCATGAAGTTTGAAAAAATGCACTCGCAATTTTAGAAATTTGAAAAAATTATTTCACCTGGTTCTGATCATCTTTAGGGCTCTTCTGGGTTGGGTCCAGGTACTAAAAGATCTCTTTCACTTGCGATAGCCTTCTGACATTTCCTAATCCTTAGTTTCACTTTTAAACAAGATTCGGGATACACATTTTTCTGTCGTCTCAACGTAAATGTCAAAAAATCTAAAAATAATTTGAGTGACGTAACTATAAAACGTTTTAGCAACGATCGAGGGGGTATGTTTTTCATCGAGCAATTCATGTGAAAGCACGATGTTTTCGCTACAGAATGGTGTTTGAAACTTTTCATTACATTATAGAGGTAGATCACACGATTGTTTAACAAAAAGGGTCAAAAAATTACCAAAGATCACACAATTGTACATATTTTACAAATCAATAAAAAATAATGACCAGGTATGAGCAAATGTGATTCGATTTGGACAATATGACTTGTCTACATATTATATATATAAAGAAAATATCTAAATTTATTTTCTAAGCAATTTTTGTAAATTTTTTTAAAATGGTTAATATGGCCACCCTGCACAACAATAATTAATAATTGATACCAAATTTGAAACAAACAGAAAAAAAGGGAGATTTTTTTTAATGAAAGACTCGCAAACATTCTTCGTAGATAATCTGTAGTGTTTCAGTACCCTGTAAGACACGATAAAACAATTTGTGCCCTTCTAAAGGAAATCAGAGTTTTTTGTAAAAAAATTGGTAATTGTTTTATGCAAATTTTTCAGAAATAGACACAATTAAACAACCCAGGATGAAATTGAAAAGAACATTGTAATTCAGTAGCAGTATACACCAGTTTTGTGTGTGTGTGCATGGGGAGCAAGGGAGGGGGTGGTTAGCAAATTTTAACATGTATGGTAGTCCTGAACGTTTGGAAAAAGGGCAAGGGTATTAAAAGAGTAACAACAGGATTTCCCTGACTGAGGGAATACAAAAAGAAAAGGATTTTTTGTACACACAAATATCCCCCCCCCCTAACAGATTGAGAAAAAGCTGAAAAGACTTTTTTTGCTATTTTTATGGATTTCAGAAAGAAAAAAAGGTAATATTGCTTGAACAGTTGGTGTCACTAATTGATCTAATTGTAGTAAGAATTGCATAAATTTTTCTTTTTGAAATAATTAAGAGAAAATAATTATATAATTTTCTTAGATAATTCTGACCCCTGACTTTTGTACAGGACTTGATTTCAGTGACATATACACGCCATTCCAGGATGTATTACTACATATGCAAACCTGTTGGACTTAATACATACACCTATTTTGTGTTCAGTCTGGAAGGGATCAACATACTGTACTATGGTTCATTTCTTTGTAACATGACATTAACCCTCTGTATTTGTTCTTATTCAATTTCCAAGGATATGATGAAGTGGACATTTACGGAGAATCATTTGAGATAGAGTCCAGCTTTGACTATGGCTTTAGGCAGCGGTCCAATACGGCTATCAGGCTGGAGAAATTAAAGCAGGACCGACAAGCTCAGAAGAAGTGCCAGAGAATCCAGTGGAAAGAAGAGTACCATGATTTTCCGGGTAAGTAGTGCATCGTATAATGGTACATATAAATGACTGGATAGCTCAATAGGCCACACCCACCATAGCAAGACGGTAACTAGATGGGGCAAACAAACCTCAAATCCGCAATCATACATGACCAATGCATGACATTTAGATGTTCGTGTGGCCTGCTGCAAGCTTTGATCCATTTATGGCACTTCTCTGGATCTTTAGAGATTTTAGCAAAAGGAATACTAACCGTTCTTGGTAGCGGGAATAGGAATTACAAAGCTTGTAGCTGGCCCATAGGTGCAATTTGTATTCACCATTTTGTTGCCACGCAGTGGTATGCGTGCAGAAATTTGTTTTGTGCAGTATATTACATTGACGGAAAGGGTGCATAAAACCTTTAATGTGACATTTTTTCTTCTTCAAAGATGACATTCTTTCCAAAACTGACATTGTCTTTAAAATTGACATATCTTCAAAGCTGACATTGTCTTTAAAATTGACATATCTTCAAAGCTGACCTTGTCTTCAAAAATGATATTGTCTTTAAGATAATGGTTTACACAATTCTATGCCAAAATATCTTCCATCTCTGTTTGTAAAACATAGATGCTTTGTGTGTTTAGGAAGAGTGATGTTCTTAGAAAAAGGAATATTTCAAATCAGTTGGTTTTAGGCATTTAGTCATCTTAATTTATGCCATCTAGAGATGATATCATTGCTATAAATACATGTAGATTCATTGACTGATACCATGGCTTTTTAGAGATTGCATTTTCCTCTCTTCAGACGAAGAACAAGATGATCTATTTGGAAAGAAAGATATCAAAGCCTGTCCAAAGGTAACAGTGGGCAAGTCTGCCTTGACCCTACAGCTGGAGCAACACCCAACACAGGCCCACAACCCCTTCGCAGACTATGCTAAGTTTGATGGAAAGGTAAGTGATCCTAGGTCAACACCAACATATTTTTACCATGCATCTCTTTGCCATTATTACACCCCTGGTCCAAACGTTTGGGATCAATCAAATCTTGCAGTTGGTTTTCTTCATATTAATTGTGTTTAGTAAATTGAAAAGTATGTCTATGCCCAATAGCGAAGCCACAGGGTGGACTGGGGGGCTCTTTCCCCCACTTGCAGGAGAAAATTTAGAAGAGGGGGAGGGGGTGAGTGAGGTCCTTGTATTGTCTGTAGTATATTTTTTGGTCTATTGGTTAGATGACACAACATGCATATTTCAGCGCTTTGAAAAACCACCGAGGTGGCCCCCTTAATTTATATTAGAGGGAGGCATTTGTGCGCCCCAGTTTGAGGTGTCTGGCACCTCCACTGTTTACACAGCATCCTAGGGAAGTAAAACTTTTCTGTAGACATCCTTATATCAACTTAAGTTTAAAATGGCTCAAAACTAACAGACAATTAATGATCTAAGAAACTTGTAGTTTCTGAAATCTAAAGCTCTCTCTTGCAAGGAATCTGGTCTACAATCCTGGACAACAGTATTTGACCTTTGTTCTTCTCTCCTTGTACACCATTTCATTGTTGGAAGTAAATGTTTAAAGTTGTAGGTCCAAGTCATGTCCCAACATTGAAATGAGGTAGAAGGAGAAAAAAGGTCAAGAATTTTGTCCAGGATTGTAGGTTTCATTAATACCTTAAAAGCATTTTAAAAGCATGTATCATAATGTCAGTGTTTACCCAGGTGTTTTTACTCTTTGAAATGTTAAATGAATGTACTTTTCTCGTACATTAGGTTGATAAAAATGTGAAAGGAACAAGTTGTGTACTTTCTTTCAATGTTTAATCTGGAGGCAGGTCATAGTTGTGTATTTGTTAATATTAACCACGATACTTTTTATAAATTAATGCTGTTTTATACATCACAGGGATACTGGAAGAATTATACAATTGATTGTTATTCATTTTGTTGATTGTAATTGGGGTTTTTAGAGGGAAAACATTTAAGTGTAAGATTTAGGATTTTCTGGAGGGGTTGTGCAATATCTTAAAGATAGAATGCTCAGATAATATGTAAATTTAATTTATTTAGTCTGCATACATTTTGCATGCATATTTTAATATTTGGAACTTTGATCAAATAAGTTTGATTTTTTTCTTAATGTTTTATTGAGAATTTGATGCACTTTAGCTTTGGCACAGACTTGCTTGGTAGTCTAGACCATTTAAGACCACCAGTTCTTCAGTCAAGCAATTCATTTTATGAGAACAAGAAGGATTTCATGGGAGGGAGCAGGTGTGAGATTGATGTGGGGAACTGGAGTATGAATAGATAAAAGACCTATTTTTAAAAAAATTGGAAAATTATGTTTAGATTATGGTTCCTGAGGACTCGGGGAGGGGGAAACCTTTCAAAACAATATTTCTTGAAGGTACGGTACATGTTGGACCTGTGAGGTACAAAAAGATGGCTTTTGTATTCTGCATTTTCTGTCACTCATGCCCTTGTGATCTTTTGAATTAAGAGCCTGAACATAACTAGGGTACATCTGTTTGATACAGTACATTGATTCTCCAACTTTTCAAGCATATTGTTTTTAACAAAGTTATAAACTCTTAGTAATGTATCATACTCCTAGCTACTAAATTAATTGTGCTTAAAAATTGAATCAATTTATCAAGCTTAAAATATTATCCACAAATTCTTGGCTGCATATATTTCACTCCAAAATCCATATAGGAGGCAATTAAGATGACTATGTTGCTACTGTACTTGTACCCCAGACCAAGAGGCTGTTAATCTTTGATCAAGAAAAGTAATTGCAAGTTTATTATTTTGAAAACAACCCGTAAATTTAATGCACTTTTACTTAAAGTGCTTCTGTGTTTTTTTTTTAAAGTTAGGTTTGTGATGGTGAGTTAATGGTAATCATTAATATGATATATGGGGTAGTATATTTACATTCACGTTCCAAGGCAAGTCCAAGTGTTTGATTTGCAGTTAGTTTAAAACCCATTTTATGTATAAAGTTGTTCTTAACAAACAATAAATGACAGCTGTTTCTGCTATTTAATGTTGTAGTGACCAAAGTTTGATTGTCAAAAATGCCATATGAATTTAGGCATCGAAAGGAAAGTTGGCAGATTTATGACCCCAAATATGGCAGTGCATGGTAGTAATTGCAAAATAAGTGAAATGGTTCTTATTTTGGGAGTTTAATTGACTAAAAAATATGTATTTATTGTCTGGGATTACAATGGGTGTTTAAATGTGTGGGCACTATTGTAAAAACACATTGTTTTTAAACAAAAAAACAACAACAAGGGCCAATGATTCACTGATGATAGGATTTATGTTATGTGTAAGTGTGTGGAGGAGGGAGGGGGTACTCCTGTCACCCTCGCCTACAACAATTGTATATGAAAGGCTGCAGACTTCAGAAATGAATGAATCCTATATATTCTTCATTATAGAATATGATGTATGTTACTATACCTCAAGTGTGTGTGGAAGGATATTAAATTAACATAGAGAAAGATTTCAACAAAGTATATCTACTGTAGCCTGTGAAAGGGTCTGGGGATTGGAAGGGTAAATTGGTGACTGGCCAGTTTAGGACCCTTCCCAGAACTTCCCTCAACCCCTTCAACTCCATCAACGAGCTCTCCCTCAATAATCCACCTCAAAAAATCCTCTCCTTCCTGCGTCACATCAACTGCTACAACAACATCTGACACCCCCCTGCTTTTATTACCTCCATTATCTCCTCTCATCATTTACTTTAACCTCTGACACCTAATCTTCATCTTCAACTTTAATCTCTCTTTTAATTTTTTTTTACGAACATTGAAGGAAATTTCTCGAAGATTGTTCGCAACTTTTTAAAAATTGTAAAAAAATTCTCGTACATGTTTTTATGAAACGTTTAAATAAAAATTGTTGATAAGATGTTGTGGTGTCATCAAACCTTAACAACCAACAATCTTAGAGGATGGGTAGCAGAATAACCAGTGAATTAATTCTAGAGTAGTTTTATAAGACTTGTGTCTTGAATTGCAAAAGATACTGTCAACAAGCGATGCAGTTTTGCAAACTTCATAACAAGTTAAAAGATGTTACTTGGGGTTAAGTGTTACAGTATTATCAGTGTTATTAAAAAAACTTGTCTTTATATTTATGTGTCAATCAGTAATTTTGATTTCTGAGAGATGTTTGTTTTCTTGTGTTTTGTAATCCAACAGGCGCACATAGGAACTGGCAGTAGCATAAAGAAGATCGGGATCTTCTTGGACATGTGTGAGGGCGATTTGAGGGAATTTCCGTTGATGATCCAAGTTGTAAGTACGGCTAAAGTTTTGGATGTCATTGGTCTTATCTGCTGGCACTATCAGAACGAAGGCTACCGACCCCTGTTGAAGTGAGTTATTTCTTATTTGCTTGTTTATTGTCTCCTCGCCAACGAAGTTGATGAAGAGGGGATATAGCATCTTTACCGTTTGTCAGTCCATTCGTCCATCTGTCTGTCCACATCTATTTTCCGTCTGTCCACATCTATTTTCCGTCTGTCCACATCCATTGTTCGTTTAACCACATCCATTGTCCGTCCGACCACATCCATTGTCTGTCTGACCACATCCATTATCCATCCGACCACATCCATTATCTGTCCATCCACATCCATTATCTGTCCATCCACAGCCATTGTCCATTTGACCTTTAAAAGGAATTCCAACTATTTTTGGGAAAGGAAATTTACATAAAGGAGACTCTTGCCTTGAATGAACAAATGCAATCATGACATGAATATCATTTAAAATATTTGTTCTGCAATATGAAAAAGGTAGAACAAAAGAATTTGTAATTAAGTGTCTTGGACATGAATAGAAATATAAACAAAAGGCCAAGTCCTTGCTTGAATAGAGTGGAAACATAATAGACTCATGATAAACTTCAAATTAATCTGCAATGAATTTTTATTCTGATTTGGGAGATAGATCAGCCATATCTGGTTTATAACGAAAAAATATCAAGTTGAGCATGTTTTTATGGGGAGTGTCAGTTAAGTGTTAATGTTTTTCTGTTTATGTAAATTATCAGGGGGTAATGAGGGGGAGCTGTAGTGCAATGGAGTGAGTTAAGGTTATATTGAAGATTGTAATGATGAGTTTGTTAAGAGTATATTTGATAGATGAGTGGATGGGCAAAAAGTTGATAGATGTGAGGGGATGGGAGTCAGAGGAAAGACTGTTGCGTGGAATATGGCATAATGGATTGGATGTTGGAATTGGATGAGGGTAGGATGGTATGGGGGACAGGATGGGATGGCATGTGGGACAGGGTGGCATGGCATTTGAAACAGGGTGCCATGGCATGTGGGACAGGGTGCCATGGAATGTGGGACAGGGTGGCATGCCTTTAGAACAGGGTGGCACTGTGTGTGAGACATAGTGTGATGACATGTCAAGCAAGGTGGTGTCATGGCATTTATGACAGGGTGGCATGGCATGTGGGGCAGAGTGTGATGGAATGTCGGACAGGGAGGGATGTTATATGGGACAAGGAGGGAGTGCGTGTGGGACAGGGTGGCATGGTATGTGGGACAGGGTGGCTTGGTAAGTGGAATTGCATGTGGTGGAGTGTCATCTGGATATCAGGTGTTATGGCATGTGGGACAGGATGGAATGGCCTCTCTGACAGGATTGGAAAGCAAGTGGTACAGGGAACAATGGTGTGTGGGACAGGGTGGCATGGTATGTGGAACAGGGTGGTGGGATGTCATCTTGATTGTAGGTATGATGGCATATGGGTCATGTGGTGGAATGGCATCTGGATTTCATGTATGATTTCTTATAGGGAGGGATGTAGGATGGGATGTTGGATGGGATGTTGGATGGTATGGACAGAGGGTGGAAAGTGTGTTATTATCAGACATGGGATTTGTATCATTTGTAATGTCTGCTAGTTCTATTCAAATTTTCAACAGATCTAAATTGTAATACTTTATCGTTTGCAGAGGCAACATAGATAATTACTGTCTGATGATTGCTGAGGAGGATGGGGAAGTGGACACAGACTTCCCTGCCTTGGATAACAAGGAAGCCATTTCTAAGTTCGGATTCAACACGTTGGCCCTCGTTGAGAACGCATCACCTGTTGAAGAGGAAGGGAGCAGTATCGGCAAAGATGAGAATGTCATTGTAAATATGTAAGTAAACATTTTACTTGGTATATTAAAGGCTTAGTTAAGTGGTCAAGCAAGTTCATCTTATATGAAAGAGAACTTCAAAAGAAACAAAATGGTAAAAAAAAGCATTCCAAAATCTTATTCCATGAAGGAGATAAATAAGTTTAAAATTTGATATCATTTGTGTAGAAACAACTAAATCAGACTAGTTGTGATGTTACAGCCTCAGATTCCTAAAAGTCTTTATGTATTCTATTATAAATTGTCCTGCGATTTTGTGGCTTGAAAACCATTGGATATGTCAGAAAAGAAGTAAAACAGAATCTAGTAAGGTTAATTATATTTTACCACCTGAAGAAAATTTGAGGGAAAATAATTAGAATGGTAAAAAAGTTAAATAAATTATTGTAAAAATACATTGTTAGGAATGTGACAATGATGGCGCCAACCTTCCATAGTAGATTTACTACACTCTTGTTTCTACACTCTTGTTTCTACACATATGAGACAGAAGCTTAAAATTTGAATATCTCCTTAACGGAATCAGATTTTTAAATGCTTTCTTCATCACTTAGTTTCTTTTGAAGTTCTCTTTGGTTTAAGATGAACTTGCTTGACCACTGAACAAATCCTTAAAATCAAAGCCTGCTATCCTCTCTTGCAAACTAACTAACATTTGTATTTCTAACATTCTTGACTTTCTTTGTTACTCTTGACTTTCTTTGTTCATCTTCTGGCACAAATGACTCGTATTATTAAAAAGCTGTAAATCAAAACAACCCACTAATCAAAATTGGAATTTGCTGTGTTGGTTCCAATACGAAAACATCAGGAACCTATGGTGTTATGATGGTGTGTGTGTGGGTGTATGTATGTGTGCGTGTGTATGTGTGTGTGGGTGAGTGTATGTATGTGTCAAATGTGTAGCATTAATTCTAGTAAATTTTAGGTTGTATTATTGTATCCAGGTATGTAAGGGTGAACTCAGGGCTAGAAAAGCTTGTATTTATATTGTTCAGTCCTTTGTCAGAATGCTAGGAATTATATGTGCAACTCATTTGCATAAAATGTAGGGAATTTTAAGATATGTACAAGTAGTTGTAAAAATTGTAGGGAATTGTGGATGACCGTAAATCGGGGCATTTGACGATTGTACTCACATCAGAGAGCTGTGATAAACGCTAGATGTTGAGGGGTGTGGCAGGATTGGGAGCTGTATTTCTACTTTAAGGCTGTGTTCCTGTGTTAGGATGCTGTGCGCCTGTGTTAGGATGCTGTGTGCCTGTATTAGGATGCTGTGTGCCTGTGTTAGGATGCTGTGTGCCTGTGTTAGGATGCTGTGTGCCTGTGTTAGGATGCTGTGTGCCTGTGTCAGGATGCTGTGTGCGTCTGGGAGATGCAGTGTTTAACTTTATAGTGAAGCTCCAAATTATTTTACCATCTTCGCCCAATCTTTACCCTGTGTGGGAAATGTCGCCTTGGCCAAATAAATATCATCGTGATAAATTGTGAGTATCGTAAACTCGTAGCAATTAGAAATTAAAAAGTATTATTTTGCATTCAATGGTTGAAATGTATCCTGAATATTCATCAAGTAAAGACGGCATAGTTTCCCGAGAAATTGTCGAACAGAATCTTGACCAAGACAAATTGTTAAAGAATTTGTAATATTATTAGTTAATTAAAGAAAATGAAGAAGTTACCAAACTGTATCATTAGATATGGAATGGAGTAGGGGTTTATTGAAATTATGCCTTTCTGTTTTTCATTAGATATATTGTGACGCTAGAATGCATTAAAGCTATGATCAAAGTGATTAATAAATAAATGTCCCGCGTATACATTTGGGCATGGATTGGAATCAACGACCTTATTAATCTGTGGAATGAATTATCTGATTGACATTTATAGATAAAACGGGTATAAATTAGAATAATTATAATCAGAATGATATTATAATTGATTATAAAACAAGAGATTAGATAACATCATTTTATTGTCATATAGGGCAGCTTATGTGGTACAGAATTACAGATTGTAGATTAACTACTAGATTCAATCGGAATATTCAGAAGGATAGAACTGCCTGACTGCTGTTATAGATGTATCTACAGTCTTTAGAACCAGGCACCTTTATGTATTTTTGCCGGCTTAAGTTACCCATAAGCAAGAAAGTGCACTAAAACGAAGGGCTAACACTGGGTTACGCTCCAGCAAGCAAACCATTGGAGAGTCAAGTTATTTTTGGCAAGAGTCCCCCTGTGTTAGCCTGCCATTGTTTTTTGGGTTTTTTTTGTTGTAAATATTATTCTTTCTGCTCCATAATTGCCTCAGCGAGAAGAGGCACGCAGAATAAATTATTTTCCTATAAACCTGGCTTTTATTGTCTTTTGTTCGGATTTTCTTGTATGTTTGAGTGAATTGCTAATCAGTCACGTGGTGCATGGAAGGCGTAGCGTGACAGTATGTATGTATGTGTGTTTGTATGTATGTGTGTATGTATGTATGTATGGGTGGGTGTATGTAGGTATGTGTGTATGTGTATGCATGTATGTATGTATGCATGTGTGTATGTATGGGTGTATGGGTGTATGTATGTTTGTGATGACCAGCTTGTAAACGCGATATCTGTAGAACGATACACTGGATTCATGTCATATGTGGTACACAGATAGCCTATGGTCCGTAGATGTGCCCTATTGTTTTTGATGGTGATGTCATGCATATTAATGGCAGGGCTTAATGTAAAAATCTTTAAATGTTCATGTTTTAACAACCACATGTCTGTTGTGTTTCATATTTGGTCTAATTATGATGTTAGCTGGTATGTACATGTTCATGATGTAAAAACATTGAATTTTATTAATATGAATAGTGGGCGGGGCTTAATATAATTTGCTGAAAAGAGCTTGTAAACAGGGTATCTCAAGGACGGTAAACTGAATTTCTGTCATATTTGATACACAAATAGCCCATGGTCTGTAGATGTGCCCTATAATTTTTTATGTTGATGTCATGCATATTAATGAGTAGGCGTGACTTCAATTGAAAATCTTGAAATGCTCACATTTTGACAATCACATGTTTGTTTTTAATATTTGTTATAGTAATGATGTTAGCTAGTGTGTATGTTTTCATGATATAAAAACGTGGAATTTCATTCATATGCATAGTGGGCGGGGCTTAATATGATTTTGTAAACAAAAAGCACAAGTAAACAAGAAATCTCAAAAACAATGAACTGGACTCACATCATGTGTGGTACACCGATAGCTCATAGTCTGCAGATGTGACCTATTGTTTGTGGTGGTGATTCATGCGTATTAGTAAGTGGGCGGGGCTTAAAGAGAACATTTTGAAAAAGTGATAAATGAGGAACTGTATGTCCGTTTTGCATTATATTGGGCATGATAATTTTGTTGGTTATTGTGTACATGCTTAAGATATCAACAGATTCATTAATGTACAGTGGTGGGCGTGGCCTAATGTGAAAGTGCTAAATGATGTAAACACCATAAATGGTATATCAGATTTATGCAATATGTGGTACACAGATAGATCATGGTCTGTACATATGTTTTAATATTGTGGTAGTGATGTCATGAATGCTAATGAGTAGGTGGGGCTTGCTGACAAATTCTTAAAATAGGATAAATGAGCAATAATTTTTGCAGCATACTTGCTTTGATGATGTTGTTAATTATTGTGCAAATGTTAATGTTAAACATTTTTATTGATCTGCATGGTGGGTGTGGCTTATGAATAAAATTATAAAACAAATATTTCATTATATGCAATGACATGGCAGTTAATACAAATTTTGCAAATCAATCAGCTTATGAAATTTTTTTTGCTTCTGGTTGAGATTTGTGCTCTGTAGTCTAGCGGTCATAGCATCATCTGGGCAAGCTAGAGGTCCCGGATTTGATTCCCAGTGGGTCTTTATTCATCAGTGCTTCACAACTGGTTAATCAAATGGCCGTGGAAATTTCTTTGGATCCACACTGAAAATAAGTCAAAGGTGACTTGCATGTGCTTTTACTGGCCTATGCCTAAATTGTAAAACTAGATAAAGGATGTGAAATACTCAATCTACCTATCTACCTGTATTTACTTTATTGTTGGAAATCCAATTGTTACTTTTTAATCATTTTTTGCTTCTATTCTCAACACAATGACTATTCAGAACATGATAACTAGAGTTACATGAAAGTGATGGAACTAGAAACAAAATGGAACCAAAACTTATTTAGTAAAGAATCCTGTCAAATAATGTGCCATGAAATGGATTACTTAGATATTAACATGACTTGAAAACATTATACACCTGTCTCCTATGCATATGTCATTCATACTTTTTTGATCAACAGGCATGGCTTCAGGTTAGTAAATAACATACAGGAACATTTTGGTGAAATATTCATGTACTATGGAAACAAGTGGATCAGATGGTAGAGCTCATGACTGACATGTTGTAGGTCCCAGGTTCGAGTCTCACAAGATTTAACTAGGATAATTTTTACAGCTTTGCAGACAGATACTTCTGACATTGTGGGCAGAATCTGCTACTCATGCAGCCTTTGGGAGAAGTAGACATTGGTTGGATGGCGCTCACCATCTATCGGATGGCGCTCACCACCCATCGGATGGCGCTCACCACCCATCGGATGGCGCTCACCACCCATCGGGTGGCGCTCACCACCCATCGGATGGCGCTCACCACCCATCGCGGATGGCGCTCACCACCCATCGGGGCGCTCACCACCCATCGGATGGCGCTCACCACCCATCGGATGGCGCTCACCACCCATCGGGTGGCCCTCACCACCCATCGGGTGGCGCTCACCACCCATCGGGTGGCGCTAACCACCCACCGGGTGGCCTCACCACCCACCGGGTGGCCTCACCACCCACCGGGTGGCCTCACCACCCATCGGGGTGGCCTCACCACCCACCGGGTGGCCTCACCACCCACCGGGTGGCCTCACCACCCATCGCGGATGGCCCTCACCACCCATCGCGGATGGCCCTCGCCACCCATCGCGGATGGCCCTCACCACCCACCGGGTGGCCCTCACCACCCACCGGGTGGCCCTCACCACCCACCGGGTGGCCCTCACCACCCACCGGGTGGCCCTCACCACCCACCGGGTGGCCCTCACCACCCACCGGGTGGCCCTCACCACCCACCGGGTGGCCTAACCACCCATCGGGTGGCCTCACCACCCATCGCGGTGGCCCTCACCACCCATCGGTGGCCCTCACCACCCACCGGGTGGCCCTCACCACCCACCGGGTGGCCTCACCACCCACCGGGTGGCCTCACCACCCACCGGGTGGCCTCACCACCCACCGCGGTGGCCCTCACCACCCATCGGGTGGCCTCACCACCCATCCGGGTGGCCTCACCACCCACCGGGTGGCCTCACCACCCACCGGGTGGCCCTCACCACCCACCGGGTGGCCTCACCACCCGCGGGTGGCCCTCACCACCCACCGGTGGCCTCACCACCCGCGGGTGGCCTCACCACCCATCGGGTGGCCTCACCACCCATCGGATGGCCTCGCCACCCACGGGTGGGCCTCACCACCCACCGGTGGCCTCACCATCCACCGGGTGGCCCTCACCATCCACGGGTGGCCTCACCACCCACCGGGTGGCCTCACCACCCATCGGGTGGGCCCTCACCACCCACCGGGTGGCCTCACCACCCACCGGGTGGCCTCACCACCCACCGGGTGGCCCTCACCACCCACCGGGTGGCCTCACCACCCACCGGGTGGCCCTCACCACCCACCGGGTGGCCCTCACCACCCACCGGGTGGCCCTCACCATCCATCGGATGGCGCTTGGACGAGGACATTAAATGGCAGCCCCGATGGCAGGACGGTCACCCCTGCCTGGTTCTCTAAACAATACTAGAAGAAAAGCATAAAAATGCGGTGGTCATTCACTTCCCTCTCCTTCCAGTCAAGTTCATGGGGCCTTCTCTAGCCTGGAGAATTTAGCTGTCAAGGTGCTTTGTGTATGCATTGTGTGTAGATAAAATGCTATATAAACATAAAATAATGTTATGTTTCTATTAATATTAATGCATGCAGATTAAAATCAGCTGTTAGATAACAACAACAACAACATATAGATAAAGAAGTATTGTAGAGTGATTTTGTCACAGTAGTGATATAATTAAGTAGGCTGTTCATGGAATCTACTTTTTGAATTTAAAGCATCTTTTTTCTCTTAATGTGTAGTATCTCTTCTGATGGTGAATCGAAAGTGGCTGTGGAGAGCACACAGGTGACTCTGAGAGAAATTATGCACAAGGCACTGAAGAGAAGGAAAGGTATCATCCCCACAGCAGGTATAGTTATGGGTGCCATGAGATGGAGGGGGTATCACCCAATTGTCATGGATTGTTACTTAATTTCTGATATTATTAACCTTATCTTGGTCGATGGAGATTAAGTCTTGGCAGTGGAGGGGGAGACAATATCAAACATTTGTGAAAAACATGAAATTTTCTACTAAGTTTTCTTACTTCAAACCAACTAAAGGCAAGTTAAACCGATTTACAAGTATATTTAACCCTTACTCTACCAGGGCTTTAAAAATAGCGATCCCAATTTTCGTAACTTTTTTTTCATATGCATTTTTGACAACATTCTTTCATTTTCTTTCGTTACAAGTTTGGTTGGAATAGATGCTAAGATATTCATCTTTTGAGTAATTAAAACCAATTTAGGAAATATTGGACAAAATTATGCAAATTAAGCAATTTTTGGCTAAATTCGGTCAACAAATGGTCAATCTTTGCAGAAGTTTAACTTCTTGTCAGTATTGAAAACAGAGATTTGTGTTACATATTTAGATTTTTTTTGAAATTTCTTTTCTAATGATACTAATCTATAATTTTGAGAAAGAAAGGAAAGATGAAAACACATCAAAAATGATAAAAGTCAAACGTCCCCTGAAAGCTGCAGCAGAAAAATAATTACGCAGTGGTCACGGCGAGACTCGAACCCGAGCGCTCGCACGCTAGTCGCGTACATTTCCTCTGCACCGTGTAGTTGTTCAAATTGGATAGGTGTAATTTTATTCTTATAGGATAGCTTCTAAATAGAGGGGGGTATGCCTTTATTTATATATCAAATGAAAGGAAATTTCAAGGGCTTTCGAACGGCGGTTCAATAAAGCATGTGTGATGTACAGTTTGGGTTACGCGATATTTTGGAAAAAACGGGTCAAAAATGGCAGAAATTCATGAAATTTTGAAGAAATTTCTCCAGAACAATAGATTGGACGTAGGGATTATAAAAATTATACCAGAAACCAATACTATCATGTCTTAGGACTTGCGTGTTTGATTTTGAAGCAAAAATGTGATCTTGAAAATGAAAAAAATGGTGAATTTTTTAGCAATTATTAAGTTTTACCCTTTTTCGATGTAATTTTTCTAAAAATTATGTAATATGACCCTTATGAAAAAGTTTCATTTTGTGAAAGAAATATCCGAGTACTAAAAATGATACCAAGATTACTCTTATAGGACTGTGGTAAAGTCCCGATTTTACTTTTAGAAAAAGGTGGTTTGAAAATGGCGATACTATCACCGCGTGGTAGAGGAAGGGTTAATATCATTACCTTTACATAATGTTGGGTGTTACCAGAAAAAAAATTGATGATATTTTTACACTTTTTATGTAAAATATATTGATATGGACGGAGCAATTTGTTGTAAAAATTTGATTAGCAGTTTTGCTACTCATTTTATAAAAATGATTAGCAATACATTAAAATTGACTAGCAATAATGATGCATATTAAGGCCTTATTGATTTTGTATTACTCTTTGTTTTAATACGCTTCAAATGGTACTTTTCAATGCAGTTTTCAGTTTTCCCGCTATTACCTAAAAAATCACTTAACCAGTATGGCAAAAGTATTGACTCCATTGCCCATATAGACGCTGGAATTTTGCTTTGCAAATCATAAAAAGTTTACTTCTACAGTATAAATCATCATTTTTATGGAAAATGTGCATGGAAATTCAGTTTAGAAAGAACAGATAACTTCCTTTCAATGTCATTTAAACTCAACATCGCGTAATTTTTTTGCCGTACTCGCTAGGGCTTTCATTGTGAATATCTTACATACTATGATACCTCCCCATAAAACATTTCAAAACTACGCCACCACCCTGGAGGTTCTGATCATACCAGTCCTCTGGAAATGGCTGCCATCTTTTACAAAGCATGCAGAATTTCAGCTCTGTTAAAACCTTTTTCTGTTTGTTTTTTGCAATATTTTTTCTTTCTTGCAAAATTTATTTGACTCACGGGTAATATTTACATGTGAATGTTCTGATTGTGATGATTGAAGTATTTTGACCTTGTGATTTTTGGTCGATTTAACAGCTTGTAAAATGGCTCTTGGTTGAGTGTGATTTAAAGCCTTACGTTATGGCCTATTGTTAGTGTTAGTTTGAACTTTCACTATTTACTGCTGCAGAATCACGGTGCATTTCACAAGTTAACTCACATTTCGGCAAAATCAAAATGCAAAATTTTCCCATTCATACAGTAGGTGATTACTGCGCATTTGTGATTCTCGCATTCAAAATGGATATTTTTCTTGTTTTTTTTTTAATGCTGAAAACTTCAATCATTTAGGGAATTTATTGTAGTCTATTACAATTTTGCAAAGCAAGGTAGGGAAATGAATCGCTAAATGACATTATGCACAATTTTTGCGTCACAAATTGCGATGCAAACTCGAACAAATTGCTCCCTAACGGATGAATACTTTTGTTCGCAAATGTTTACTTTCCACTACAACATTATAATAACACTTCAAAGGTGTTACAAGATAATGGACTGATTTTGGTCCAAAAGAGTTATATTTGATAAAAAGACATTTTGAAACTTGTTTGATAGAGTTAAGCTAACAATTGGTTCCTTGGCTTGGATGGGGTGAGTGCATGATATCAGAGATTTATATCAAATGTTCAGCTCATTTGTATATCTATCTCTCTCCACAAAACTTTCACTCTTTGCAATATCTATCTCCCCCCCAACACCAACATTCAGCCAACCAGCCTTAACAACCAAGCTCATCTCTCAGCTCCCCTCCCCCTTCATCCTTCTTGGTGACTTAAAGCTCACAATCCTCTGTGGGGCTCTATTACCACCACCCCCAGAGGCAAGCTCATCGAAAACGCTCTTCGTCAGCACAGCCTCTCCTTGCTCAACACTAACTCCCCGACCTACCTTCACCCTGCCACAGGCTCCCTAACCTGTATTGACTTGTCTATCTGTTCCCCCAACCTCCTCCCTGATTTTAGCTGGAGAGTCTTTTTGTTCCCCCAACCAACCTCCTGATTTTAGCTGGAGAGTCACTGCTGACCTCTGTGGTAGTGATCATTACCCTCTTCTTATACACTCCAACCTTTAAACCCCCACTAACCACACCCCCAATTGGAACCCCGAGAAGGCTGACTGGCTCCTTTTTGAAACCTTCTGTGACTCACACCTCTCCCCCCCATCTCCTTGAGGATGAGGATCCCATGTCAAAGTTCAGTAATATCCTTATCAACATCGCCGCCTGCTCAATTCCCAAAACTTCCAAACTCCCAAATCATTCCCCCAACCCCTAGTTTTCTGATGACTGCAAAACCACCATCAAGAACAGGAAAAGAGCCCTCAGGAACTTCAAAACAAACCCGACCACCCATAACCTCAACCTCTTTCGCATCAGCCGTGCCAAGGCCAGACGCACTATCAAGGACAGTAAAACCAACTCTTGGAACAACTTCATCTCTTCTCTCACCACCAACACCCCCACTGAGAAGATTTGGAGAATGGTTAACAGCTTCCACAGCAGAGTGGACAAATCTCCCATCTCCCATCTCTCTTGGAATAGTGACCTTCTCACCATGAAAAAGGGCATCGTTAACCACCTCGCCGCCACTTTCAGCAACATCTCGTCCTCGACCAACTACTTTAATGCCTTTAAAACCAAAAGAGCTTGCGATGAAGCCTGGAAAATCACTTTTCCTTCCGACAACTTCGAAAGCTACAACACCCCTCTCACCCTTTCTGAATTAAACCAAGCCATCCACGACGCTGGCTGCACCTCCGAGGGCCCAGATAACATCCCCTACGAGTTCCTGAAACACCTTCCCATCAAGGCCACCACTATCATACTCACCATCTTCAACAACATTTGGATCTCACACTCCTTTCCCCCTATCTGGAGGACAGCTATGGTCATCCCCGTTCTTAAACCAGGGAAAGACGGCACCGACCCCTCTAGCTATCGCCCCATCGCCCTCACCTGTTGTCTCTGTAAAATTATGGAAAGGATCATTAATCAGAGACTAAACTGGTTCCTTGAGACCAACAGAATCCTCGCCCCTCACCAAAGCGGCTTCCGAAAATGTCCCAATACCCTAGACCAGTTAATTACGCTGGACACCGCTATCCTGGAATCCTTTGCAAAAAAGGAAGACCTCATTGCCATATTTTATGACCTTAAGAAAGCTTTTGACACTACTTGGAAATACGGCATTACCTGCAAACTTCACACCATCGGCCTCAGAGGCCATCTTCCCATCTTTATTCAAAACTTCCTTTCACCCAGGCAGTTCCAAGTTCGTTATTGGTCACACCCTCTCCAATCAGTACCCCCAAGAAGAGGGCGTCCCCCAAGGCAGCATCCTCTCTCCCACTCTCTTCAACTTGAGCATTGATGACATTGCGGATAACCTTGGCCCCAACATCAAACATACCTTATACGTGGATGACTTCACCATCTTCTACTCCTCCCCTAGTTTTCCTATTGTTGAAAGTAGGCTCCAAATTGGCCTTAACCAGCTGCAAGACTGGAGCAAAAAAAACTTTTAAATTCTCCAAAGACAAGACATTTAAAGCATGCACTTCTGTCATTTTAACAACCTCCACCCCAACCCGAACTTTGTGCTCAATGGCAATCGCATCCCTAAAGTTGAATACACAAAGTTCTGGGTCTAACTCTAGACCCCAAGCTTACCTACAAGCAACACATTACCAACCTGAAACTAAAATGCAACAGCTCCCTCAACATCCTCCGACTCCTCTCCAACACCACTTGGGGTGCGAACCGCTATGCTCTCCTCAAAATTTTCAGGCTCATCATTTGTGCCAAGCTTGACTATGGCAATATTGTCTACTGTGTCGCTCACAACTCATACCTCAATCACATCAACACTATCCAAAATGAAGCCCTCAGGCTTTGTCTAGGTGCTTACAGGACCGCCCCAATCACCAGCCTTCATGTTGAAGCCAACGAACCCCCCTTTCTACTTAGATGTAGAAAGCTTAGCCTCTCTTATGCTTTTAGAGTCCTCACCAACACCCAGAACCCTGTTTACAACCTCATTAGGTACCCCAATTTCTCCACCCTCTTTGATAGGACTAAAACCCTATCTCCTCCCTTCAGCCTACGCATTAAATCAGACCTCTTCCATCTTGGCATCAACCCCATCACTCTCGGCACCTTCTCCTGGCTCACTTTTTCTCCTTGGGCCACCCCCTCCCTTCTGTCCACCTGGGCCTCTCCACTCATCACAAAACTCAAACCCACCCTAACCTCTTCATCAATCTCCACAAGCAAATCAAAGACCTACTCTCAATTTACACCTCCATCTATACTGATGGCTCCAAGGAAGGCAACAAGACAGCTGCTGCTGCCGTCATCCAAGACATCACCTTCAGTAGCAGACTTCCCGACTACTCATCCATCTTTTCAGCCGAAGCTTAGGCCATTCTCCTCGCTCTCAACCTCATTGAGTACTCTCCGCTCAGCCACTTCGTCATTTTCTCTGACTTAAAGGCTGTTCTTACTCCTTTACTCAATCTTAAATGGGATAAAAACACATGCCACCTCCTTCTCCGGAAACTCCTTTCTTCCACCCTCTGCAGGAAAAGTATTCTTTTTTTCTGGATACCCAGCCATGTTGGCATCCCAGGTAATGACAGGGCTGATGCAGCCGCTAAGCTTGCACTCAACCTCCTATTCTGCCCCTTTTCCTAAAACCCTCTCTGACATCAAATTGCTCATCGCTTTCCTTGTTCATGACCGCTGGCAAACCTCATGGAACTCACAAATTGATAACAAACTCCATGTCATCCAGCCCACAATTCCGATCAAATCCACCATCAACAACCTCTCTCCTATCGACAACGTTCATATTACTCATCTTAGAATTGGTCACACCCACCTCACTCACTCTCACTTCCTTATTGGCTTCCCTCAACCCCTCTGCAACAATTGCCATTGCACCCTCACAATCCATCCAATCTCCTTGCTTGCCCCCTGTACAATCTTCCCAGAGCTTCCCTCGCTTCCCACAACTCAATTGCTGAGTTTTTCCAGAAAAATCCTCCGGATAAAATTATCTCCTTCCTTCATCATGCCTCCCTCTACAACCATATTTAATTCTCTTCTTCCACCCCCTCTCTACTTTGTTTTTGTTTCAACCATGCACCTCCCCTCTCGATCACAGTTTTCTGACCTTTTGTTCTTGAATTTCTCTCATTCTCCCCTGTTTTCTTTCCTTCCTACCTCTAGAATGATCTGGTCTCTCAGGCACAATTTGACCTTCATTGTCGTGGGGCCGTTAAGCCCTCTTCAAACAAACAAACCTCTTTCAATCTGCATTGTGTGGATAAATGGATTGAAAACAATATTTAGGCGCACAGGTTGTTGATGAAAAGATTTCATATAAAACAATCTTTAAAATGCTTTCTTTGAGAGACATAATTGAAATTGATTAAAAAATGAAAAGAAATGTAACTAGTGTCTGGAAAATGATATTTCCATGTTGCAAATTGGTTATTATAATTCATCAATGCTGAAAGAAAAATGTTTCCACATCCCCAGGTCCCCATTACTTGCTGGAGAAAGAGGATGAGCCTGGGGTTGCCCTGGATCTGGACAGCAAGCTCTGTGATGTAGGCCACTTCCAGTTTGTCATGGTCAGAGCCAATAGTGAGTATCCTTTCCTTATGGTCATCATCTTATTTGGGTTATGCTTAGCTTGGAAATATTTTGGTATTCATTATCAGATATTTCTTAAAAGAGAAATAAAAGGAAAAGGGAACAATGCAAATTGTTGTTAAGAGAGCTAGCCAAATTTGAGTATTGAGTTCTCATCCAGAAAATGAATACAAAAGAAATGATGGTGTCAAAATGCCTAATAAAGTTGAGTGTGATACACAGCTTACATGTTTGTGTTTTGTCTTTAAAGAGATCCAACCTGGTAAGTTGTCGATTGAGGAGAACCAATTCGTGAGAGTCTGATGAGTTAGCTCAACTGTTCTCAAATCCTTTTTAATTCAGTTTGTTTCTAGTTAAACATATCTGCTATTTTTATGGTTTATAGCATTTTGTCTTCAAATTCAGCTCAAGTTGTGTCTACCAGTCCATAAATCTTCAAGGTGATATTGCTGGGTGATATTGGCTTAGGGGTCAGGCGATTATTTAATCGCGATGCATCACCGATATTTAGAGACCTGTTGTGTGTGAATATTCTATGCATAATCCCCTGGTTACCACTACTACGTAACACTCTATCTCCCAGTGTAAATGAGTCAAAGCACTTACAATCCACAGAATGTTTTTGTTTGGCAAACAAAAGAGCAGCAGCAGGCTCTTTGCATTGAACAAAGGAAGGATTTATACCGATCAGTACCTGTTGAAGGAGTTGCATTTGGTCCCCAATACACTTGACGTTCAGTTGTATGATGTACACTATAATGTTGTTGAATGTAACATAAAATTGCTATGCTCTTCCTGTCGAACCAATAAAGTTTCAATGAAAAAAAACCCATGTCTTTGTCTTTTCTATTTTACAACACTTTTACAGATCATGCACAAGGGAAAAAAATGATTTTTAATAAAAACCTCTAATGCGTTAAATAATAATAATAATAATACATTTTTATATAGCGCATTATACCAAACGGTCTCAATGCGCTTTACATAAACAAATATAACATGAGAAAACCATAAGATACAAACAGTAAGAGAACAAAAAACCATACTTAAAAAGATAGAAGCAGGATAAAGTTAAGAGGTCCAATGAGGGGAACTATGAAAAGGTGTGTTTTCAATACACTCCTAAAAATATCTAAAGTAGGGGCATTTCTGATGTAGATTGGGAGAATGTTCCAGAGTTTGGGGGCTGCAGATTGAAAAGAACGTTCATCATAAGTCTTGGTGTTAATTTTTGGCGGCTTTAGGAGAATAGCACTGTTAGATCTGAGTTTGCGAGTTGTAATTGTAAGGTGAGTAAGTTGGAAATATAATTTGGAGCAAGACCATGGATGGCTTTGTATGTGAGGGTGAGAAGCTTGTAGTTTATTCTTTCACATATAGGAAGCCAATGAAGTTGGTGGAGGATGGGTTTAATGTGAAATTTCTTACTTGTGAGAGTAACTAATCTGGCAGCAGTGTTTTGAATGCGCTGAAGCTTTGAGATTTGTTGAGAAGGAAGTCCAAATAAGAAACTGTTGCAACAATCAAGTCTGGATGATACAAATGCGTGAATAAGTGTCTCAGTCGACTTTTGATCAAGATATTTACGAATTTGGCTAATTTTTCTGATGGCAAGTGAAGCGGAGCGACATATATTATTTACATGTGGCAACAGTGTAAGCTTATAATCAAAAATAACACCCAAGTTTTTAACACAGGAAATTGGAGATATACATGAATTACCAATCATAACAGAGGAAACTGGAGTAGTGCTTAGAAAACGTGACAAAATATGAATTACTTCAGTTTTACTTTCATTAAGAATTAGTTTGTTGTCTGCACACCATGTCTTGATTTCCTCTACACACGATTCAAGTTTTGCAATACTCTGGTCTTTTTCGTTTCTATTCATTGACACATAAACCTGTGTATCATCTGCATAAATCATCCCATGCAGGCCATGAGATGTGATAATGCTTTCCATAGCGGAAGTATAGCATCTAAAAAAAGGTGGTCCGATTACTGATCCTTAAGGCACTCCATAGTCGAGATACCGGGGTGAAGAGTTTTTATTTTTAATGGTTACAACCTGCGAGCAGTTTGCAAAATATGATTTCATCCAATTGAGAGTGATTCCATCAAAACCGTACACAGTGCGCAGCCTATTAAACAGAAGTTGATGGTCAATAGTGTCAAATGCTGCACTAAGGTCCAGGAGGACAAGAAGTGACTCTTTGTGGTCATCAGTAGCAAGGAGAAGATCATTGTAAATGCGTAACAGGGCAGTTTCTGTTGAGTGATTCTTGCGGTATGCAGATTGGAGGGAGTTTTGTAGTGAGTTGGCACACAAGTAGTCTTGTAGTTGCAAAGAAACAGCCTTTTCTATCAATTTTGCAAGAAATTTAAAGTTGGAAATGGGACGATAGTTTTGGAGAATTTTTGTGTCCTGGGACGGTTTTTTGATGGTAGGAGTGACAATGGCAGATTTCAAGGCTGATGGGAAAGTGCCAGAACTCAGTGACATGTTTACGATCTTTGACAAAACTGGCAATAGCTCGTCAAGACAATCCTTCAGGATCCAAGTTGGTAAGGGATCAATTGAACATGATTTGTTCGGCATCTGCAGGATCATTTTACGTACATCAGCATCACTCAGTTGACAAAATTTATCATGAGAATGTGAGCATGTGCTAGTGATATAAGGTTTTGGGTCCACAGGCATTGATAGGGGTGTCACATTATCCAGTTGAGAACGAAGCAAAATAATTTTGTTCTCAAAGAAGTCCTCAAAGTCCTCTGCTAACTTTTGTGGGCAGTCATGGCTAGGCAATGGAGAGTTGGACTTAGCAACGCACATGGGATCAACAAGTTTAAAAATTTACGCTGATCGCAGGTTGCAATGTTTTTGTGTAGAGTGATAGTCACATTTGGCGAGTCAAGAAGTTCACGATGGAAGTTTGAGGTTGACATTAACATTTTCATCCTTTGACTTCAAGAATTTGCCGATGTACTTATAGACGGGTTTCTTCCATTTTCGTTCAGCACGTCTTCGCTGTAGCTTAGCTTCATGCAATGAGTCAGAAAACCAAGGGGCATGAGAATCTTTTGTTATAAGGTTTGGTCGTAAAGTGACTGATCGGGACTTCTCAGGTGCATGCTTATTAATGAGATTCTTTCAGACGTGTTCATATTGTAAGGTTAATTCTTCAGCATTTGATGAGGGATCCGTTTTTTGACAATTAATTGGATGTCACGCTCAAGATCATCCAGTACAATGTTTTTATAGTGCTTTCGATAAAAAGTTCCCCTAGCCAATAAATTATGAGATAAATATCATTAATATTTATTTAAATTTGGATTCATTCATTTCAAACATGAGTATAATTTTGTTTTTACACTATATGGCAAAATCCTTTGTGGGCGGGATCTGTTCTCTATTATTTGTAACTCAAAACATCAAATTTCACGGAAATCGCAAGTGTTGAGTGATTATCGAGATAGATAACAAATGTTTTGTAAAAGACTATATGCATTTTTCTGGGATGAATTGCGTAGAATATTATCCGCTGTGCGTAGTACAATTTTAGTTCTACAAAATGAGGCTTTTTGGATGACCTTTGACTGGCCATTGGGGGATGAGGGGGGGAGGGGATTAAGTGAAATATGAACGATTACCGTCCCCCTTGATGGGATATCATGTGTATTCTCTCCCTAAATTATATCAGGTTAAGCAACTAACATCAAAATCAAATGTGGAGATTTTATTTCCGGCAGACTTTTTTTCGATGGGAAGGTGACTCGGGCGGGCGAAAGGGGAGCATGATTCCCAATATTTTCCATTAGTTTATACTTGCCCCCTCAATCACCAAAAATCTAGTGGTCACCCTCCTTCTTCATAACATTATCAATTTTTTGCCAAAGGATTGAACACTTTTTGGTAGAGGGCAGGTAAAGTTGTAAGTACGAACTTGAATTTTACCCCACTTCCCCCCTCTTTCTCCCCGCCCCATCCGGAAAAAATCACAAACCTGCCCTAGGGATGAGCAATAATTTTTGCCATTGTTTTTAGTTTATTAATAAGAGTTGTATCTTTACATGTAAGTTTTAAATGTTGTACAATTGTGGTATTTGCATTTAATTTGTGTTTTTGTTCAAATTGTGCGTGTTGAATGTTCAATATTTCCAGGTTGCAACTTATTATTAAGTTTTATCATTCGAAAATTATCTGTTTGTTATAATTTCGATTTCGAAACTTGTATGGTTATTACAAGAATGGTTATCATTTTGCTGTTTAACCAAGTTGATGTTTTCGTTTGTTTGAATTTTATGCAAGTTAGTTCACTTAATTTCAATACCATTAATAAAATGATCATTTCCCAAGTCAAACTACGACGGCCGGAGTCAGGTGGGGTGAGGGGGTCATCAATACTAAATCTAATAAAGATTAGGGAAAGAAAAAAAATTAATGAAGTAATTGAGTTACTGAGGTATACATAATCTAATCTCGCAGCCAGATCGTAGATTTTCTTTTATTAATGTTCAAGAAACCAATATCAAAAAAGATAATGCCGCACATTTTCAAAAAGGAGAAAAGTTTACGGAAAGGAAATAAATACACTACTGCTGTAAGAACGTAAAGACACAATCTTTGGAAAATGATTAGTCAAACATCATAGATATACATTAATTATTTTTTTACATCAGATTATCTTTTAAATACCAATCAGTTTTTTTTCTTTTTACAACAGTAATGGTTGTACACGAGCGTCTCAATCTTTGTATACCCGGCCCCCTTCTCCGCGGTCCATGCGGGTGGGGGTCCACTGATGCTTCTATGTAGACAGGAGACAATAAATATGTTTGCTGAGAAGGGGCCCCTTTTGATGGTCTTCCCCAATGTGGGGGCCCCTTTCATGGCCCTTTCGGTTGCTAAGATGGGCACCTTTTTATATCGCCATCCTCGAAGTCATCAGTTGCTAGGAGAGTGTTTTTTACAGGTGAAAACTTCTCATCGGGATATGTCCAGGGCTTCCACATTGCTAAATCCAGCCCTGCCTTGATGCAAGGGTTCTGTTCTTAATTGACAATACAAAGTTATACTGTTTTATACTACAGCATGTACAACGGCACTGGAATGTATTCAAAGTTGTGGGGAAAGGGGAGGGGAATTACCCAGATTCCATGCAAGGCCTGCAGGTGGGATTCAGGAAAAGCTCTGAGAAAATCTTTCTTTACCAAGGTTATTTCTTTTGATCAAATAAATAAGTGACATTTTTATATATCCATGAGTAAACCCAGGAATATTGATGCTGGGTAGGGGTTACCATATTTATGTTCATAGTCAGTTATTAGTTGCATGGTCCATTGGATATATTTATTTTCTTGTGTATTGAAGTAAATAAGTAGCAACATAAGAAATTAGAAAGAGATAAATATACTTCTGTTCATTTTATATAACTTCAATGCAAAGCAGCCCAAATTTTTAATTTCATTCTGAACACAAACACATTTCCAATTAAAAGAAACACATGAGATAGGTCTAAGTATTCTAGATAGATTTTTTTCATAATTTTATTTTGGAAGAAAACTTGGGCGGCAAGTTTTTTGTTTTGTTGCTTCAGCCGTTTTTATTTCGTCCTTAGCTGTAAAAAAAACAAACAAACAAACAAAAACAAAAACAAAAAAACATTTAAATGTGCAGCATCATACATAAAGATGAAATACAGCAAAATAATCATAAAACTAACATACAGAAAATAGATTTAGGCTTTTTATGTATATTCATCAAGGGAGGTAATAGCAAGCAAGATCTATGAAAACTTTTCCTGTGTGCTCTGACGAGATCGATCTGTGCCAGTCCAAAGTACAGCTTCTATTGTTATTGTAAGGAGCTTATTTCTGGTGTGTGCACTGGAGGGAATATAACTGTTTTGGTTGTGAACAGTACTTAGGGAATTAAGGCATTGATGTGTGACCATTAAGGCCTTAGTAACAGGTCATTTACTTCTTCAGATAAAAAAAATTGGCGATGCACAGCGATTAAATAATCACCTATTCCCTTATCACCCAGCAAAATAAAGAGGATAGAAAACCTAAACCATCGCTCTCATGATGGTCACAGTTCTATGGTACACTTTTATGTCTTGTGTCTTTTCCCCAAAAGGTAAACCACCAAGCACGAAGCCTGTTGAACGATCCAAGCACACCTCAGGTGACTTATCCATCGTTGTCAGCACGCAGTACAAGTCATTCAGGGTCAACATGCTACACAAACTCCGCCCAACCAGAGAGATCCAACTCGGTAAGTTGTTTATAATTGTACTAGACTATTTGCCTTCTAATACTCACCTCGCGACCAGGATGTCAATGCAAATCATATCTGTGCTATATCCAACACTGGTAGGTGATAGTGGCCAGCTATCCCCAAGCCAGATAGCCAGCCTTTCTAGGGATAGAAAGGGCTAGAGAAGGCTTATAATCAAGTGTGTTACAGCCGAGTGATGATTGTATGGCTGATGGTGAAGGCCACTACGACTTGATCAATTTGTTAGAGGCAGAGCTGAAACTAAACTCATTTGGGTCTAGTGGGGAATGGGGGTCGAATGAAACGTCACAGTCTTGCTGTTTGCTCTAGCCATTACTCTCCCTCTCCCCTTTTTTGGTTCCGATGCGATAGCATCAGGAACCTATGCGGTCATGATGGCATGTGTATGTGTTTGTGATGGCCAGCTCATAAACATGTTATCTCAAGAATGCTACACTAGATTTATGTCATATGTGGCACACAGATAGCCCATGATCTGTAGATGTGTCCCATTGTTTTTGATGGTGATGTCATGCATATTAATGGCTAGGCAGGGCTTAATGTAACAATCTTAAAATGTACATATTTTTACAACCACATGTCTCTTTTGTTCATATTTTTTCTACTTGTGATATTAGCTGGTGTTTACATGTTCATGATGTAAAAACATTGAATTTCATTAATGTGCATAGTGGGCGGGGCTTAATATGATTTTGCTGAAAAGAGCTTCTAAACATGGTATCTCAAGAACGGTAAACTGGATTCATGTCATATTTGGTACACAGATAGCCCATGGTCTGTAGATTTCCCCTATTGTTTTTGATGGTGATATAATGCATATTAATTAGTAGGTGGAGCTTAATGTAAAAATCTTGACAAGCTCATATTTTATCAACCGCATATGTTTTGTTTGTATTTGGTACAGTTTTGTTAGCTAGTATGTACATGTTCATGGTATGGAAACGTTGAATTTCATTAATATGCATAGTGGGCGGGGCTTAATATGATTTTGCTGAAAAGAGCTTGTAAACACTATATCCAAAGAACGATAAACTGGATTCAAGTCATATGTGGTACACAGATAGCTCATGGTCTGTAGATGTGCCCTAATGTTTGGTGGCGATGTCATGCATATTAATTAGTAGGCAGGGCTTAATGTAAAAATCTTGAAATGCCTATAATTTAACAACCTTATATATTTTTTGTTTCATATTTGGTACAGTTATGTTTGCTAGTGTGTACATGTGCATAATATAAAAACTTTGAATTTCAATAATATACATAGTGGGCGGGGCTTAATATAATTTTGTTGAAAAAAGCTTGTAATCACGGTCTCTAAAGAATGATAAACCTGGATTCAAGTCACATGTGATATACAGATAGCCCATGTCTCTGGATGTGCCTTATTGGTTTTGGTGGTGATACAATGCATATTAATTAGTAGGCGGGGCTTAATCTAAGATTCTTCAAATATGATACATGAGCAACCGAATGTCTGTTTTGCATCATACTTGCTATGATTATGTTGTTAATTATTGTGCACATGCTAGTGTTGTCAATAGGTATGTCTATTTTATTGATCTGCTTTATGCATGGTGGTCATGGCTTTGGAATGAATATCCTTGAACAAATATTTCATCATATGCAATAACATGACAGTTTATACGAAACTTGCAAATCAATCAGCATATGAAAAAAAAATGTCGGAACCACAAAAGCTCTTGGTTCTGGTTAACAACCACATGTCTGTTTTGTTTCATGTTTGGTACAATCATGACGTTAGCTGATGTGTACATGTTCATAATGTAAAAGCATTGAATTTTATAAATATGCATAGTGGGCGGGGCTTAATATGATTTTGCTGAAGAGAGCTTGTAAACATGGTATTTCAAGAACAGTAAACTGAATTAATGTATTACGGGTACACAGATAGCCCATGGTCTGTAGATGTGCCTATTGTTTTTGTTGGTGATATGCATATTAATGAGTAGGCGGGGCCTAATATAAAAGTCTTGAAATGCTTTTTTTGACAATCACATGTCTGTTTTGTTTAATATTTGTAATAGTAATGATGTTAGCTATTGTGTATGTTTTCATGGTATAAAAACGTCGAATTTCATTAATATGTATAGTGGGCGGGGCTTAATATGATTTTGTAAACAAAAAGTAAACACGATATCTCAAAAACTATGAACTAGACTCACATCATGTGTGGCACACAGATAGCTCATGATCTGCAGATGTTACCTAATGTTTGTGGTGGTGACCATGCATATTAATAAGTGGGCAGGGCTTCAAGAGAACATTTTGAAAAAGTGATAAATGAGCAACTGTATGTCCGTTTTGCATCATATTGGGCATGATAATTTTGTTGGTTATTGTGTACATGCTTATGTTATCAACAGATGTCATTAATATACAGTAGTGGGCGTGGCTTAATGTGAAAGTGCTAAATGATGTAAACATGTAAACAGTATATCAGATTTATGCTATGTACTTCAATTTAAACCTTACCTTCCATGCTATAAATATGCAATCTGGTCGTATGACCTGATTCTAACGCACTTCTAACCAACCTTAAAAACATAGTTACTAGCCCAGCCCTAACCTCCATAATACCTCTAATATCCCTCACTTCTTTTCAGCGCGTTGCTTTCACAACATCGCTGGAACTGGCGGAAAAGTTTCTTAAACATTTTCACCTTTTTCTAACAATTTTCTTTTTTGCGCTGGTACTGAGAGTACTGGGCAAGATGATGTATGATCAGTGTCACATGTTGCTTCTGGTAACTTCCAATTGGCCTGGCCAATTATGGTTCCCTTAGCTGCTCATTCTTATTGCAGGTTTACCATACGAGCTTCTGGTCAGGGATGACTTGGTCTCAATCCCGGCTCCAGCAAACTGTACCACAATCCAAAAGCACTCCATTTGACTTTGTGGCCTCTATCCACGAATTCCTTGTGTTGGAAGTCCTTTCGGAGGAAGCTGCCCAAGTGGTAGCCCAAAGTCGGAGACCATCCACTTTGGGGATGTATTCTTTTAAACTTGGAATGTTATGAGACTGGTGCCATAATTGATCGGTTTGTCCGCTTCTTGGTGACGTAGCGGATTTCTTGTTGAGTCAGTTTAATCTGAATAAATCCATCAATACAGTCAAGGGGTTTCGGACAGCCATAGCAGCTATCCACTGGGGCTTTGCAGATGGGGCGACCGTCACAGATGCGTGGCCTCTGGAAAGACCACTTAACGGAATGTTCTTACAAAGACCTGCAAATAGTTCTGAAGACTCTAGCACCGGCTCCATTTGAGCCGCTCTCGAGTGTCCACTAAAAGAACTGACGATCAAAACTGTTTTTCTACTCTCCGCGGCCTCTGCCAGATGCAGAGGTGCAGTTCACGCACTTTCGCTCAAAGAAGGCCATATTCGCTTCGAATCTGGGGGCATATGGCTCATGCATGATCCAGCTTTCTTGGCCAAGAATCAACTGGAGTTTCTTCCAGAACCGATATTCCTTCCTTCACTCTCTACATTTTGTGACACATCAGAGGACGGGGCCTGGTGCCCTGTTTAATGTCTCAAACACTATATTAAACGTACACAATCCTTATGGAGTGACGTTGAAGCCTTATTCGTGTCTTTGCAAAATCCGCATCGCGCCGTTCCATGTGATATGAATTCGCGATGGATTGTTCAGGCAATCATGTACAATAAATCTGCATTGTTCACGTAACAATTTGTTAAGGAACATCAGGTGCGAGGCATAGCTACATCAATTGCGCTATTTGGTGGGTTCCTCTCAGCAATATTCTTCATGCTGCAGTATGGAAAACACCAGCCATATTCGTCTCTGCATATCTGAAGGATATACCAGACTACCAAGGCGGAGATGCAAGGGCCGTTCTTTCGAGAAGAGGACTGTCCCTTTCTTAGGTGAATATTCTTGTATTTCTTATTCACGTTCTTTCTTTTCAGATTCTTCCATTAATTTATTAACGTCTTAGTTGTTTACTAATGAATTTCGGCTGCTGTTTTGGCATGTTTGTTTCGTTTATTTTGCTAACGAAAATTTCTTTCCGTTGTTCAGGCACTTTTTATTTCGTTTACTTTTACTAACGAAGTTTTACCATTGTTTAGGCCATTGTTAGTTTGTTGTTTTACTAACGAAATTTTGCCGGGCTCAGGCACTTTCTATTTTGTTTATTTTTTACTAACAAAATTCTGCTGCTGTTCTGGCAGTTTCTATTTAGTTTAACTTTACAGACGGTTTTGTTCCCCCCGTGTTGAACTAAACCACCCTGGTCCCCTGTCGAACCTTGTAAGTTTTCGCCATGATGTATTGGGCGTTATATACAGTTTGACTCTTGTTCACTAATAGATTCTGTTAACATGCGTTTTCGGGTGACTAACCTATGTTTTGTCGACGTCTGGCCTCGGTTATTACTAACAGGTTGTTTCCTGTTCCTTTGTTATGACTAGGAGTGGTTTACTATTTTATAGTAATTCCTATTCAGAGGTTTTGTCATCCTTTAGAGGACAAGGAATCTAGTCCTTTAAGTAGGATAAATCTAGTGCGTGTATTAGGACCAGCCTTTTGAAAATTGGGCTTTAACCTGAACTCCTTTCCTTCCAATTCTTGGTTGCAATCTGATTGCATATTTATAGCATGGAAGGCAAGTAAAAATGTGGTACACAGATAGATCATGGTCTGTACGTATGTTGTGGTAGTGATGTCATGAATGCTAATGTGTATGCGGGGCTAACTGACAAATTCTTGAAATAGGATAAATGAGCAATAATTTTTGCAGCATACTTGCTTTAATGATGTTGTTAATTATTGTGCAAATGCTAATGTTGTCAACATATTTATTGATCTGCATGGTGGGTGTGGCTTATGAATAAATATCTTGGAACAAATATTTCAAAATATGCAATGGCATAACAGTTAATACAAATTTTATAAATCAATCAGCTTATGAAAAAGCATCGGAACTACAAAACCTTTTAATTCTGGTTCAGTCAGAAGAATTGTTGCAGTGATATAGATTAATGAAACTAGTTTCTCATAGTCCAACAGGTTCAATCAGCAGTTTTCAAATAAATTTTTGTTCTTTTTTCCCCCCTTCATTTAAAAAAATTATTTTATCAGAATGAGAACAGCAAATTGACGACCACATTATCATCAATTGAAGCAATCGTAACAATCATCATTATAAAATCTTTAAACATTTTTTGGAAATAAGTTGGTGAAATTTTTGATAAAATTGAATGTTTTATAGATATTATGTGATAAACCCCCCTCCTCTCCCTCAAATTAACTTGTAATGTGTCATATGAATATGTTTTTTGCAGGTATTTCTGGAGAAAAAGTAGAAATTGATCCAGTATCCCAGCCCAAGAAACCTGCTGCCAAACTCTTGACCAAACCCAAAGCAACCACAATAGAAGCAGACAGGGTTGCGGCCTGTAGAGTTGTGGATGAAAAGCCAGGTAAACTGATTTACAAAACTCACTTGCTTTTTAAATTACAAACGACAGCTACAATCCTGGCCAAAAGTGTTGGGACCAAATATCTCAGAATGTTTTAAACAAATTTTGTGACATGATAAAAGTTTCCTTTTTAATTTTTTTTTAATATCAAAGTGGTTTAGAGAGGAAGAGTTGAGTATGAATAAACATGTCATACTCATGATTAAAATTTAGCAGAAGAGAACAGTCGGATGATTTAGCAGGAGAGAACAGTCGGATGGTTTAGCAGGAGAGAACAGTCGGATGATTTAGCAGGAGAGAATAGTCGGATGGTTTAGCAGGAGAGAATAGTCAGATGATTTAGCAGGAGAGAACAGTCGGATGATTTAGCAGGAGAGAACAGTCGGATGATTTAGCAGGAGAGAATAGTCAGATGATTTAGCAGGAGAGAATAGTCGGATGGTTTAGCAGGAGAGAACAGTCAGATGATTTAGCAGGAGAGAACAGTCGGATGATTTAGCAGGAGAGAACAGTCGGATGATTTAGCAGGAGAGAACAGTCAGATGATTTAGCAGGAGAGAACAGTCGAATGATTTAGCAGGAGAGAACAGTCGGATGATTTAGCAGGAGAAAACAGTCGGATGATTTAGCAAGAGAGAACAGTTGGATGATTTAGCAGGAGAGAACAGTCGGATGATTTAGCAGGAGAGAACAGTCGGATGATTTAGCAGGAGAGAACAGTCGGATGATTTAGCAGGAGAGAACAGTCAGATGATTTAGCAGGAGAGAACAGTCGGATGATTTAGCAGGAGAGAACAGTCGGGTGATTTAGCAGGAGAGAACAGTCGGATGATTTAGCAGGAGAGAACAGTCGGATGATTTTGCAAGAGAGAACAGTCGGATGATTTAGCAGGAGAGAACAGTCGGATGATTTAGCAGGAGAGAACAGTCAGATGATTTAGCAGGAGAGAACAGTCGGATGAGTTAGCAGGAGAGAACAGTCGAATGATTTAGCAGGAGAGAACAGTCAGATGATTTTAGCAGGATGAGAACAGTCGGATGATTTAGCAGGAGAGAGTCGGATGATTTAGCAGGAGAGAACAGTCAGATGATTTAGCAGGAGAGAACAGTCGGATGATTTAGCAGGAGAGAACAGTCGAATGATTTAGCAGGAGAGAACAGTCAGATGATTTAGCAGGAGAGAACAGTCAGATGATTTAGCAGGAGAGAACAGTCTGATGATTTTCAATATCAAAATTTTAAGGAATTATATTAAACATTTTGAACGATCTTCCTTGATCTTCCTTTTATGCATCACAACTTTCCTATATGTTAATTCTTACTCAACCAGGGCTTTGAAAAATGCGAGCCCAATTTTCGTAACTTTTTTTATATGCATTTTTGACAACATTCCTTTCATTACAAGTTTGGTTGGAATGGAAGATAAGATATTTATCTTTTGCGTAATGAAAACCAAATTAGGAAATATTGGACAAAAATATACAAATATAGCAATTTTTGGCCAACTTTTGTCAACAAATGGCCAAACCTTTGCACAAGTATAACCTCTTGTCAATATTGAAAACAGAGATTTGTGTTTCATATTTAGATTCTTTATAAAATTTCTTTTCCAATGATGCTAATCTATAATTTTTAGAAAGAAAGGAAAGATGAAAAAATACCCAAAATGATTTTAGTCAAATGACCCCTAAAAACTGTAGCAGAAAAATTATAACGCAGTAGTCATGGTAAGACTCGAACCGGGTGCGCTCGCATGCTGGCCCTGCTCATATGCATGCACTACACCAGATGATTATTAAAAATTATGTGGTGAAATTCAATTATTATAGGAAAGGGTCCAAATAGAGGGGGGTATGCCAGTATTTATATATCAATTAAAAGGAAATTGCAAGCACTTTCTAATCGGTGGTTCAACGATGCGATGTAGTTTTGGCACAAGATATTTTGAAGAAGAAAAAACGGGTCAAATTTTTCAGAAATTCATGAAATTTTAAAGAACAAAATATTGCAGGTAGGGATTATAAAAATTAGACCAGAACTCAATAATATCATGTCTTAGGATTTGCATGTTTGAATTTGAAGCAAAAATGTGAACTTGGAAGTTATTGTAAGATTTAAAAGGAAAAAAAAAACATTTTTTGCCAATTTTTTAGTTTAACCCTTTTTCTCAAAATTCTGTAATATGACCACTATAAAAAAGTTACATTTTGTGAAAGAAATATCAGAGTACTTTAAAATGATATCAAGACTACTCCTATAGAAATTTGGTAAAGTCCTGATTTTATTTTTAGGAAAAGATGGTTTGAAAATGGCGATAATATCGCCGCATGGTAGTCAGGCTTAAAAGTTATTCAAACTAAATCCTGTGATGTTCTCTTCCGCTTTCATTGTTGTCCAAGGTTAAAGATCAGATTTAGAGGTAAAACAAATACATGCTTATTGACTGCCCACACTCACCCACCCCAGAGCTTCTCTTGATCCCTTCAAGTCCGTAGCCGAGCTCTTCTGCAAAAACTCCCCAGAAAAAATAATCTCCTTCCTACACCACAAATAAATCTAACTTATCTTCTCCTAACCTTCTCCAAACTTAAACCTACCTACTGCACTCTGCCCGACTTCTCCATTCTCTCTGACATAATCTAACCTCTCGGGCACTATTTGACCACGCTGTCATGGTGCTGTTAAACCTCACCAAACAAAAATACATTAAAGGTAAAGTCAAGGTCAAAGTTCGGTTATAAAAATGTTTGGCATTAAACAGAGAAAAGAAGTTACTGCTACCCTAATAAGCATTTTTGTAAACTAATAAAATTATTGGGTTTCTAAAGGAATTATCTTTTTACTGGGGAGTAATCCAATTCTGTTTTGTCTGTGAACACTACGAGAGGATGGAAAGGTTGTAAACTGGCATTCATTTAAGCTTGGGAATACATTGGCTAAGTGATTGGGAGTCTGTGTTTAGAACAAGAGTACCTGGTCCGATTCCTAGCAGAGCAGCTGTGTTGTGTCCTTCGGCAAGGCACTTTATCCCGCTTGCCTCCTCTTTACTCGGGCTCTAAACATGAGGATCAGCATTGTTGGGAAGTTAACCTGTGTCCTGCCAGGGGGAGTCATATGCTATCATCCACTTGCACCATGGAAACCAGGGATATAAGCACAGACCCTATGATTGATGGATTTGACTTTTTGCAAATGCCTCAATATCTAAGTGATGGCTCTTTTTGTACTTTCTTGTGTAGAGAATTGTGAGCCAACTTTGATGGCCATTGTTTTAAAAAAAGAATATTATATATATAGTATATAATATATTACTTTTATATGATTTGTTTTTACAGGGAAAACCACCTTCAGAATTACATTTAAGAGTCCCAGTCAGAATGAATTCAAGCATTATGATTTTGAGGCTGGCCCAACTACTGTAAAAGAGATTGTCAAACGGATCAATAACATCCTAGAACTCAGATCCTCGGCTGTCAAACATGACTACTCGCTGTGGACACAGAAGAAAAGGAACAAGAAATTATAGCATTAGCAGAAAAAAATTAGATTTTCAAAAGGAGGACATTCTTGGTTTAGGAGGCATTTGATTTGCTTGCAATTTACATCAGTTCATCAAGCTGCCACTGTGAAACACATGACATTTAATTATGAAGACAAAGGAAATATTATTCAAGATGTTGCATGGTGGTGTAGATGATGTGAAATTTTATATATGATGAGAGGCAAATTGAATAGCACAGAACAGGATAAGTTTTATGAATGAAAGAATAGGAAAGAATTTGATGATGCATGAAAGAATTTGATGCCACAAGAAAGAATTTGAGGACACATGAAAGAATTTGAGGACACATGAAAGAATTTGAGGACACATGAAAGAATTTGAGGACACATGAAAGAATTTGATGACACATGAAAGAATTTGATGACACATGAAAGAATTTGATGACACATGAAAGAATTTGATGACACAAGAAATTGATGACACATGGAAGAATTTGACGACACATGGAAGAATTTGATGACACATGAAGAAATTTGACGACACATCAAAGAATTTGACGACACATGAAAAAATTGACGACACATGGAAGAATTTGATGACACATGAAAGAATTTTATGACACATTAAAAAATTTGATGACTTATTAAAGAATTTAAAGACCCTGAAAGAATGTCCTATTTTATTCAATGTGAGCCAAAATGTTTAATATTGAAGTGGGAGACTTTGAAGCATGACAAATTCATGAATTTAGATGTTATGCTACCTGTAATGGTGCTTCAACAATTATCTTTGTATTCAAGACTGCATTTGTATTATACAATTATACTTTCTTTTCATAAAATGAAAAAAAGTTGATTTTGCAGTTCTCTTTAGGTACTGAAGTGATTTGATCACCGCCTTCATAATCCACTCAGTGATTTAGTCGGTTAAGCATACAGCTCAGATGCCGGAGGTCACCGCCTTCATAATCCATTCCGTGATTCATTCGGTTGAGCATACAACTGAGATGCAGGTGGCCCGAGGTTTGCGTCTAACAACAACTTTTCCACAGATATGCAGAATGCTATGCTGACAACAAGCACAGAAGTTGATCATCTGCATCCCACCTTGGGAAGAAGTGACTAGTGGCAGGGTGGTGCTCACCTTCCACTGGATGAGGACGTTGAAGGACGGTAGGGTTCCTCACCCCGTCTGGTTTTGATCACTTCTCGAAAAGAGCAGGGTGTTATCCATTTTCGATCTAAATTCAGAGACCTGATTTTTGACCTGATATGAGGTTGTTGCTGAGTTCCGATCATGGCTGAATCCTAGCAAACAAACTAGGATCATGGCTGAATCCTAGCAAACAAACTAGTCTTTACTGCAATATTGTCTATTTATCCAATGACATTAATGTCGTAGGATAAATTGAGTAGTGAAACATGCTGTGGGCATATGATTTAGAGCTTAAAGGGGTCAAGCACTGTTATCTTATATGAAAGAGGACCTTATAAGAAATGAAATGGTGAAGAAAGTATTCAAAAATCTTAATCCGTTAAAGAGTTATTTAGATTTAAAGTTCTGTCATTATCTATGTAGAAATGTTTGGTTGAGTAAGTCCACCATGGAAGGTTGGCACCCTTAACCTCACATTCTTAAAAATTGTTAATGTATTTTAAAGAAAATAAATGTATTCATCTTTTGAATTTTTTTTCCTCCCTCTCACCAGGTGGTAAATTATAATTACTCTTAAAAGAATCTGTTTTACTACTTTCCTGACATATCCAATGGTTGTAAAGCCACAAAATATAATAGAATACATAAAGACTTTTGAGGAGTTTGTGATGTCACAACTAGTCGAATTTCAGTTAGTTTCTACACAAATGATATCAAACTTTAAACTTAAATATCTCCTTATTGGAATAAGACTTTTGAGTGCTTTCTTCACCATTTTGTATCTTTTAAAGCCCTCTTTCACATAAGGTGGACTTGCTTGACCCCTAAACTAATCCTTTAAAATGGAATACAACGGTGAAGAAATTATTGCAACTTCTTATTCTGTTAAGGTCTAAAAATACGCCCTCACTTTTCAGTCTAGTGCTCCTTTAAACACAGAAAGGAATTTATTGATAAAATGTCGCATCATGATGGAATTAAAATGTTGTGTTTATCAGTTCTGTGATAGGGAAATGTTGTATTCCATTCATGGTAGTAAAATTGTTTAGCACCAAAATTATACCCAAACTTTGTTTCATTTCAGAGACGGATATTCGACGCATTAGCTAAATTGTTGTGAAATCTATTAAATACCTCTTAAACATCAAAAAATGTTGGCAAAAGTGTTTTAAACCTACGTTTTGCAGCCATTGGTGCTGCATGAATGGAAATATAATGACTTGCTCCAGGAGCTACCAATTATAAAGTTTGGATATTGACCCGTATTACCTTTGAAGGACAGTTTTATCACTACAAACAACTTGACCAGTCTCCATTTGAGCATTACAACATTTGCAAACATTGAAAAATCTCCCAATTTTTAACTAGCCATTACTTGAATTATAAAGATTGTTTAATTTTCTTTGTTTATGGTTAATAAATTAAATGGTTGTAGTTGTTGTGTATGAAGAAATGTAATGTAAATAGACATACCAAGAGAGAACTTTAATAAAGTGCAATAACACATTAAGCCATTCATACTTTTCATTTTATTTACAGACAAGATTTAAAAATGCAAAATAATTCATTGAATATGAAGAACTCTTGGAAAAGTTATTGTTGCATTCGTCACTCTTTCAGGGTGGTCTCGTAATCTTTACATAGAATGTTGTCATTTTCTGTGTGATTCCTTTTCGAATACTTTATACATGGATTTGGGAGAGATCAACACACACCGTTGGATTTGGGAGAGATTAACTCAACACACCCTGTCAAGATCATTTTGCAGAAGGGTATAAACTTCTGTAAATATGGCTTCATTTTCCCAACTCTGCCCATAGCCTCTCTTATAACTAGCTCTATGACCCATTCATAAGTTTGGCATGTCAACATGTACTTCACAAGTCCGAACAGACTTCAAAAAGTTGAGTAACATCTCAAATATGGGCACCTGGTCTCGTAAATTGGTTACCATAAGTAATAAAATAAATATTCAGCCATAACTGAGTTGGTGCTACAATTTGAAAACTAGAATTTTGCCCATGCAAATTGACAACCTATGTCCCAAATGAAATCCCACCCCATGACATCCCACCCCATGACATCCCACCCCATGACATCCCACCCCATGATGTCCCACCCCATGTCTCACCCCATGATGTCCCACATGACATCCCACCCCATGATGTCCCACATGACATCCCACCCCATGATGTCCCACATGACATCCCACCCCATGTCCCACATGACATCCCACCCCATGATGTCCCACATGACATCCCACCCCATGTCCCACATGACATCCCACCCCATGTCCCACATGACATCCCACCCCATGTCCCACATGACATCCCACCCCATGTCCCACATGACATCCCACCCCATGTCCCACATGACATCCCACCCCATGTCCCACATGACATCCCACCCCATGTCCCACATGACATCCCACCCCATGTCCCACATGACATCCCACCCCATGTCCCACATGACATCCCACCCCATGTCCCACATGACATCCCACCCCATGTCCCACATGACATCCCACCCCATGTCCCACATGACATCCCACCCCATGTCCCACATGACATCCCACCCCATGTCCCACATGACATCCCACCCCATGTCCCACATGACATCCCACCCCATGTCCCACATGACATCCCACCCCATGACATCCCACCCCATGTCCCACATGACATCCCACCCCATGTCCCACATGACATCCCACCCAATGTCCCACATGACATCCCACCCCATGTCCCCATGACATCCCACCCCTGTCCCACATGACATCCCACCCCATGTCCCACATGACATCTCACCCCATGTCCCCATGACATCTCACCCCTGTCCCACATGACATCCCACCCCTGTCCCACATGACATCCCACCCCATGTCCCACATGACATCCCACCCCATGTCCCACGTGACATCCCACCCCATGTCCCACGTGACATCCCACCCCATGTCCCACGTGACATCCCACCCCATGTCCCACGTGACATCCCACCCCATGTCCCACGTGACATCCCACCCCATGTCCCACGTGACATCCCACCCCATGTACCACGTGACATCCCACCCCATGTCCCACGTGACATCCCGACCCATGTCCCACGTGACATCCCGGCTCCAGAAGTCTCGTCCTAGCTATCACAGTCCCTGATTGAGCATACTATGTATAAAAGTGTCAGTTCATATAATAACTTATATGCAAATGACTTGTTGAATACTAAGAAAAGGTGGAGTCAAGTAATTATGCCTGATATAGCGCTTGGTGTATACCACATGGTATGTATATTATATCATATGTCCTGCATGGCCCCCATCCATGTCCTGCATGGCCCCCATCCATGTCCCACATGGCATCCCTCCCTATGTCCATATGCAGTCACATTCTATCACACTCCCTGACTGAGCATACCAAACAATAGTCTGGTCAGTTCATATACTGTACCAACTTTATGCAAATGTCCACAATAATAAAGGCAGAGTTTAATAATCATGCCTGATACAACCGTTGGTGCCCAAATATTTTTAAGAATTTTAAATATCCATTGCTACGAGAGAGACCCTTGATGATCTCTAAAGAGTATTGGAAAATTATATCATTTTACAATTATCTTCTAAGGAAATATCAAATGTTTTGTAAACTTTTTAAGGAAACTAGTCTTCAATCGGTCTTAAGTGTCTCTGAAAAACTTTAAAACATTTTGTCAGGAAATTCTTATCTTCCATAAGGATATCTGAAGAAACTTCAACTTTGTCTGAGAAACTCTAAAGAAACTTAACATTTTTTAAGGAATTCTCAAAAAACTAACATTTCTGAGGAAATCTCAGAAAAAACTAACATTTTTAAGGAATTCTCAAAAAACTAACATTTCTGAGGAAATCTCAGAAAAAACTGTGGACGGCCAGATTGACGAAATCGCTATAACATAGGTTTGCATTGCGCTTCACATGCTCACCAATGAAGTATAATTTACATTTTCACCAGAAAAATGATTTGTTAGTAGACAAATGCCTACAGGGTTGCTTTTCTAGTGGTAAATTCTGAATTATAAAATTAAAGCTGGCTCTTTTTACTTCGAGCAGCAAACAACACAAGTCTCCAGCAACATTTTGTATCAAATTTTTCGCATAGCTAAAGGATTCATCTAACTGAAAATGTAAACAAGTGTAGGTTTGTTTTCCCTGTGAACTGGTTGAAGCGTGTAAAATTCATTGTTTCCTCATTCATACCTGGATTCCCAACCTCCAGATTTACATTGGTACCTCCCTCCATGTCTTTCCTATGAGAGAGCGGCTCTATTCCATCAAAAGCAAGCACTATTGCAAAATTCAAAAATGTATGCCCCCGCTGTGACATAAACTTGATTCACAGCAGAAAGGTTACCCCAGATAAAAAATACTACAATTGCACTAAAACAACCAGTAACAATGCTTGCTTTACATTATACCATTTGGTCACTGGAAATACTAGAATTACATTGATAGCTGACCATGGTTAAGTTTGTGATACAGCACAACAAAGGAAATGTATCTAAATAACATTTGTTGATGGAAGTGGTGCATCAGATGTACCTTTTACCCTATTTCTTCCAGCAGTCTAAAATTCAATTCCTTCAATTTTAAAACTTAACTACAGAAGAATAATCTACTGGCCTTGAAAGATCTATCATAAAGAAATAGAGAAGTTCATTATAACCAGATACAGTTTTCTATGGGACTAAGAATTTATGTCCAACAACCTTGTATATATTTAGGATCACCAAAAGAGATCTCCATGGTCAAGCCTCTGGTTTGGCATTCTAATGTCCCGGGTTCGATCGCCGGTCAGTCTCCAACCAGTGCTCCACAACTGGTTTATACCATGGCTGTGGGCGTCATGACGTTGATATTCCAACTTAGGAAGCTTGTCGGGACATTCAACCGTGACCAAACCAAATCATACGAAAGTGGCAATTTGGTTTATCACTGGAAAAGTACATGTTTTTTATCAGACAAAAAAGCGAGAATTCATGACCCAAGTAGGAGAGAGGTGACTCAATCGGTTGAAGGTATGACTAATAAGTAGAGAGTTCTTATTAACTATTAAAGTGGTCTTATCACCACCTTCATAGACCATTGGCTCAGTCCAACGGAGATTTTCCACATATATGAAGAACGATACACTGACATCAAGCACAGAGGTTGGTCCTCTGCATCCCACCTACTCCCCACCCAGCCAATAAGTGGTAAAGTGGCCAATGGCAATGTGGTGCACACTGTCAATCGGATGAGGATGCTAAATGGCAGACCCTATGGTATGGTTCCTCACCCTACCTGCTTCTCTGATTACTTCCCGAATACAGCAAGGTCAATATCCAGTGTTCATCCACAACAAATCCAAATTCAGAAACTAACATTGCAAGCTTGGCATTCTTTTAACTCGATATAAAGTTGTTGCAGAATTCCCAATTGTGGGAGGATAATTACAAACAAACCTAAGCAGCCAACTTGTCATTTACCCAGACGTTAAATAACTTATCAATAGTTCAGCTTTAAAAGATGGATGGAACTGGCTGATTTCTTAATGTCTTTAATTCTTCAGAGCACCCTGTATCAATTTTTGTGGACTTGATACATCCATGTACCCAGTAAAAGATGACAAGGCTGTTGAGAGGGAAAAGAGAATTCACGTCAATATTTTAAATATCACCTGGACAAATTAAAACAACAGTTCAGCAGTAACATTCATTCCTGTGTTCTCATATCTGCAATTTTTTCCCTCAAAATTGTACTTTCAAGTAATATGGTTGGAAATATTTTTTATCCCAATAAACTCAGGTTGCTATGGCATATTACCAGTTGGTCATAAACTTGGGGGTTGCTATAAAGGTATCACCAGTCCGTCATAAACGATATGAATTTCAGCGTTTAGACATGAAATCTCTACCAAAGATACCTAAAATAAACCGCAAGCTTCTTGAACTTGCATGCGTATCGCATGATATTCTTCGCCAATTGCATTGTCATAACAAAAGAATCTCAAGTCTTAGACCGCCTTGGATCAAAAGTTGTTAAGGAGTCAAAAAAACTTGCAGATTTAACCTCATCCTACCCTTCAATTTTGGAATGTTCTAAGCAATATATCAGGGGGGCTATCACGAAACTATTTACAGTAATTTTCCTTAACGTGATGGCTGCTATAAGAACTCAGCCATGTACTACAATGGCCGTGTACAGTTGAAGGTATGGAAATTTGTGCAGATTGCTGGGGAGGGGGAAGGGGTGTTTAGGGCATAGTTAGATTTAGATAAGTATTAGGTATCGTGGCATATAAAAACAGATTTTTTTGCAAACATGTTTCTTATTTATTGCACTAAAAATTTTGGTTGTGATAGCACAGCATGTTGCTACTGTAGCCTAGATGTCAGAGGGTCTTGTATAATATTTCAAAAAATTTGCGAAACTCGAGGTAAAAGGTCATGTTTAAACATTGAAACAAACAAAAAATCGGCTGTTTAAACATGTAGATCACTAAACATAAATGCACAGCCCTAATATTTATGCAACTTAGCCTATGGAAATAAAATATGATTTAAGAAGAGTTTTACCTTGAAGTACAAAAAGTATAAGGGTATTTTTGGCATCGTCTGCCTACATGTGGAAATTCCCTACAAAAATTGTCAAATTCCCCTACCAAAATTCTGAAATAATTGGGGATTGCTATGGAGGTATTACCAGTTGTTTATAAACTATGGGGTTGCTATGGGGATCATACAAGGGTTGTAGTGCAAGACTTGGCCTTTTCTAAGCATTTACACAACTAGATGGTCTTAATGGTAGAGTGGCAACTGTCCAGATTTGGTCCCTCAATTTTTTTGGCAAACTTAACTGACATTCAAGCCAAGTAACAATGAAGATGAACAAAATACTGAAAATATTACAGGGTTTGCTACCCCCACCTCCCCATTTATTTGATATTTTCCCGGTGCTGTGCATCTGTAACGTACCAATTTCTTTAGTTTTCTCCTGCAACTCAGACTCTACAACCTGCTGAAACTGCTTTAGTTGTTGTGAGCATTGCAGGATTTTATCGACCTGCAAAAACAGAGTAAAACAGGGTATTCAAACATCAGTGAACACTTAAAAATCCCTGTCATCAAAGTTAGTTAAAATTTGACCAATTTAAGACATAAATTAATTAAACAAAATATGCATATTTTGGATGCAACCATTTTAATAGCTCTCCAGTGTTTTTTCACCTGCTGTAAGTACACTAGAAAGCAGCTGACTCTGATTACAGATGCAGCCCTTCACCACATTTGGTAGCCATTTGTGCTGTTATACTACAATAATTCGACATTGAGATGTCATACCATCAATTTAACTGCCATGACGTAACAAGTTGTCTAAGACATACTTGAAATTTTTTACGACAAGTAGCAATAACTTGAGCTTAATTGGAAATAGGTTTGCTAAACCATGAAAACAGCAAAAAAAGATTTCATCAAAATCGGTTGAAAATTGTCCATTTTTACAGCAGTTTGAATTAACCCTTACTCTACCATGCGGCGATAATATCGCCGTTTTGAAACTACCTTTTTCCAAAAATAAAATCGGGATCTTACCATAATTCTAAAGGGGTGCAAATAGTTTCATTGCAAAGATCTTGGAAAGATCTTTCATAAAATTGTATTTTTTTGGGGGTCTGCACTCACTTTTTTTCGGCAAATTTTGTCCAAGCATTCAGAAATTTCACTTTTTGTTTAAAATGTCCCAAAAATGCATATTTTTCAAAAATTTACAAAAATTGCTTAGAAAAATAAATTTAGATATTTTCTTTTCATATATACTATGTAGACAAGTCATATTGTCCAAATCTAATCACATTTTGCTCATATCTGGTCAATATTTTATAATTATTTGTAAAATATGTAACATTTTGTGATTTTTGGTAATTTTTTGACCCTTTTTCTTAAAAAATTGTGTGATCCACCCCTATATCGTAATGAAGTTTCAAACACCATTCTGTAGCGAAAATAACGTGCTTTTACATGGATTGCTGCAATAAAAGACATACCCCCTCGATCGTTGCTAAATCGTTTTATAGCCATGTCACTCAAGTTATTTTTAGATTTTTTTGACATTTACTTTGAGACGACAGAAGAATGTGTATCCCGATCTTGTTTGAAAGTGAAATTGAGGATTAGGAAATGTCAGAAGGCTATCGCCAGTGATGGAGATCTTTTAGTACCTGGACCCAACCCAGAAGAAGCCTAAAGATTATCAAAACCAGAAATGATTTTTGTCAAATTTCTAAAATCACGAGTGCATTTTTCAAACTTCATGCTTACTAACGCTACTCGTTAGGCTTAACGTTAGGCATAGCTAATGCTAGTTCCAATCCGTTGAAAATTAAGCAAAAACAGTGTAATTTAGCTGGGATTATTTACTTGTAAGGATTATAAACAAGTAAATGGGTCACTACAATCCGGCGTGATTAACATGAATTGTCTTTATTATAGTAATTTTGGATAAAACTACACATCAATCTTTAATTTGTAGTGCAACAGTACCCATACACCTATTTCGCGAATTCTCGATTCCATGTTGTGAGGTTGTGGTGCAGTGGAGTAGGATTAAAAGTTTAAGGGGAAAGGGTCCCATGTTGTTGGAAAGAGACACATTGTTGGGGCAAGAGACCAATGGTGGGGGCCAAGCTGTCCCATGTAGGGGAAAATTATTTTCTTTGAAGCAATTTGGATCCTGGAAGAGGGCCATATTTTTTTTTGTGGAGAGGATGGCATTCCTCCTGGTTCCCCCTCCCAATATAAATAAACCAGAATCCCACCCAACCCCTGTATTTCCTTGGAAACAGTTGAAATTGTATTTCTTTGAAGGATTTTCCTGTATTTGGACAAATTTGTTGACATTTCACACATGGTACCAACTGTCACTGAAGGATACCAAGTTTGGCAACGTCAACATGATTACTGATGCTTTGAACCATTTTTGAGTACCTTTTCACTAAGAATTCCTACAGGAATCAACAAAAGTAAGTTTCTACAAAACTTTCAGTATATCCTGAATAAATATAAGTATTTTCAAAGCTTGCAATGGCTAAAATTGGCTCATAAACCGAAAATTTTAAGCCTATGCATAATAAATGAGGTTAATTAGCTCATTTGCATATCATTTGCAGAACATTTTTATTGAAATATTGGTGTAAACATTTCTTTTTTATATCATATTAGTTTTGTGCATCATAGAAAGGAACAATGCATGTTTATAGGAAAGTATAGTGCCAAATCCTATCAGATAGATCATTGGCAAAATCAGAGGTAAATTTTTAGGTCAAAAAAATTAAAATTGATGTATGAATTTTTTTCTCGCTTCAAAAAAATCAAGAGTACTATCAAATGAAAGGTCCTTCTTTCAACAATTCATAAATTCTATCACTATTTTTTTTCTAATTAGCCACAAGAAAGCAGAATATCACAAATATAACAGTTTTAGGACATCTAATAATCTAAATGAATGACCTCATTTGCATAATTTTGCATAATTCACCAGAGAGTTATGCAAACCAACATAAAGTTCAAAGTCTTAGCTTTCATATAACATAAACTTACTACAATAGAAAATGAAGATAAATTTGTGATAAAGCCTCCTTTCCTAAAAGTTCCCTAATATAACACTTGTAATCTCAAATGCTCTGGTAGAGTAAGGGTTAAGGCTTTATCATAATAAATTATATGCAAAATCTTAATCAAATTTTGTAACATCACAGAGGAAAAAACCTATAAATGTGTTAAAATAAGGAAATTTGTTCAAACTGTTTCTCCCCACCAAAGTTACCTTTTACACTAACCATAACCTTACACTAACCATAACCTTAATATGCAAAATCAGTTAGATATATGCTTCTGAATTCTTTTATAAGTGACCTAAACACTAAATATGACAAATACATATCAGCTATGGATTCTTGACACCTAGATTATCATTCAGTCAACTTATTTCTGTTTTCCGCCATCAACGTCCTGACATTCTTACAGGAATCTCAAATCTCACCACATGAATATACTTGCCTGCAATGAAACCCTTTTTGCTTTGTCGTCGGCCCATGAACATACTGCCGCCAAATCTGGAAGATCTGCTAAAATCTTTCTCTGCTGCAAGCTCAAGTTACTGGGCATCTTGGAACTGATACCTGGATTAGCGAGGGATCTGAAATATATAGAGAGAAGTGCATTTCAGTAAGGGACATTTTGAATAATCAAGATATATTAGCTTTATTTTTAAATACAGAGATTCCTATCTATAAATTTGCTAACAACTTATAAATCTTAGGTTCAAATTTTATTCTTATGTAGTAATGTTGATGAAATTTGTATCCACTTTTCAGAGCAATAAAGTTTGATTAAAATTAGCCTAAAATAATATTTTCAATGCTTAGATAAATTTATATAGCACCTGACATCCAAAGTCAAAACAATGTTCAGTGGCATTTCAAGATAAAAAACAATGCTCTTGAAAATAAAAATCTTATTTTAAAAGATACTGATTGACATTAGAAGCTGTTTTGATATCAATGGTAAGTGTATTCCAAAGCACTGGAGCTGTTGTGGAGAACGATCGACTGCCATGTGAAATAAACTTCCATTTTCACTATTGTACCTCACTTCTACACAAAACATACACTCTTAAGTTGAACCTACATCAAACCAAAATAAACAAAAAAGATGAATTTTGATCGAGTTTCAAGATTTACCCAAAACAAAGGATATCATTCGTTTTAACAAATATTTCAGTTTTGAAAATAAATCTAGTTAGTATTAAAAAAAACCACCTAACACTTAAAACCAAAGCAACACTTTGGCATCTCAGGTAAAAAGAATGTGTAGTATATTCATAGTTCTGAGAGACATGGGGTGTTAATAAAAACGTGTAGTATATTTATAGTTCTCTAAGGGACATGGGGAGTTAATAGGAACGTGTAGTATATTCATAATTTTCTGAGGGACATGGAGAGTTAATAAGAACGTGCAGTATATTCATAGTTCTCTAAGGGACATGGGGAGTTAATAAGAACGTGTAGTATATTCATAGTTCTGAGGGACATGGGGAGTTAATAAGAACGTGTAGTATATTCATAGTTCTGAGGGACATGGGAAGTTAATAGGAACGTGTAGTATATTCATAGTTCTGAGGGACATGGGGAGTTAATAAGAACGTGTAGTATATTCATAGTTCTGAGGGACATGGGGAGTTAATAAGAACATGTAGTATATTCATAATTCCAAGGGACATGGGAGTTAATAAGAACGTGTAGTATATTCATAGTTCTGAGGGATATGGGGTGTTACTAAGAATGTGTAGTATATTCATAGTTCTCTGAGGGACATGGGGAGTTAATAAGAACGTGTAGTATATTCATAGTTCTCTGAGGGACATGGGGAGTTAATAAGAGCGTGTAGTATATTCATAGTTCCAAGGGACATTGGGTGTTAATGAGAACGTGTAGTATATTCATAGTTCCGAGGGACATGGGGAGTTAATAAGAACGTGTAGTATATTCATTGTTCCGAGGGACATGGGGAGTTAATAAGAACGTGTAGTATATTCATTGTTCTGATGGACACGGGGAGTTAATAAGACTGAGAGGTATACTCATAGTTCCGAGGGACATGGGGTGTTAATAAGAACATGTAGTATATTCATAGTTCTGAGGGACCTGGGGAGTTAATAAGAACGTGTAGTATATTCATAATTCTCTGAGGGACATGGAGAGTTAATAAAAACGTTTAGTATATTCATTGTTCTGAGGGACATGGCGAGTTAATAAGAACGTGTAGTATATTCATAGCTCTCTAAGGGACATGGGAACTAAATACGAACGTGTAGTATATTCAGTTCTCTGAGGGGCATGGGGAGTTAATAAGAACTTGTAGTATATTCAGTTCTCTGAGGGACATGGGGTGTTAATAAGAACGTGTAGTATATTCATAGTTCTGAAGGATATGGGGTGTTAATAAGAACGTGTAGTATATTCAGTTCTCTGAGGGACATGGGGAGGTAATAAGAACTTGTAGTATATTCATAGTTCTTTGAGGGACATGGGGAGTTAATAAAAACGTGTAGTATATTCATAGTTCTGAGGGATATGGGGTGTTAATAAGAACGTGCAGTATATCCATACTTCTAAGGGACATGGGGTGTTAATAAGAACGTGTAGTATATTCATAGTTCTCTGAGGGACATAGGGAATTCATAAAAACGTGCAGTATATTCATTGATCTGGGGGACATGGGGAGTTAATAAGAACGTGTAGTATATTCATAGTTCCAAGGGACATGAGGAGTTAATAGAACGTGTAGTATATTTACAGTTTTCTGAGGGATATGAGAAGTTAATATCAACGTGTAGTATATTCATAGTTCCGGGGGACATTAGGTGTTAATAAGAACGTGTAGTATATTCATAGTTCCGAGGGACATGGGGAGTTAATAAGAACGTGTAGTATATTCATTGTTCTGATGGACACGGGGAGTTAATAAGACCGAGAGGTATACTCATAGTTCTGAGGGACACAGGGGAGTTATAAAGGTGTAGTATATTCATAGTTCTGAGGGACGTGGGGAGTTAATAAGAACGTGTAGTATATTCATAGTTCTGAGGGATATGGGGTGTTAATAAGAACGTGCAGTATATTCATAGTTCCGAGGGACATGGGGTGTTAATAAGAACGTGTAGTATATTCATAGTTCTGAGGGACCTGGGGAGTTAATAAGAACGTGTAGTATATTCATAATTCTCTGAGGGACATGGAGAGTTAATAAAAACGTTTAGTATATTCATTGTTCTGAGGGACATGGGGAGTTAATAAGAACGTGTAGTATATTCATAGCTCTCTAAGGGACATGGGAACTAAATACGAACGTGTAGTATATTCAGTTCTCTGAGGGGCATGGGGAGTTGGGACATGGGAACTAAATACGAACGTGTAGTATATTCAGTTCTCTGAGGGGCATGGGGAGTTAATAAGAACTTGTAGTATATTCAGTTCTCTGAGGGACATGGGGTGTTAATAAGAACGTGTAGTATATTCATAGTTCTGAGGGATATGGGGTGTTAATAAGAACGTGTAGTATATTCAGTTCTCTGAGGGACATGGGGAGGTAATAAGAACTTGTAGTATATTTATAGTTCTTTGAGGGACATGGGGAGTTAATAAGAACGTGTAGTATATTCATAGTTCTGAGGGATATGGGGTGTTAATAAGAACGTGCAGTATATCCATACTTCTAAGGGACATGGGGTGTTAATAAGAACGTGTAGTATATTCATAGTTCTCTGAGGGACATAGGGAATTCATAAAAACGTGCAGTATATTCATTGATCTGAGGGACATGGGGAGTTAATAAGAACGTGTAGTATATTTATAGTTCTCTGAGGGACATGGGGAGTTAATATCAACGTGTAGTATATTCATAGTTCCGAGGGACATTAGGTGTTAATGAGAACGTGTAGTATATTCATAGTTCTCTGAGGGACATGGGGAGTTAATAAGAGCGTGTAGTATATTCATTGTTCTGATGGACACGGGGAGTTAATAAGACTGAGAGGTATACTCATAGTTTTGAGGGACACGGGGGAGTTATAAAGGTGTAATATATTCATAGTTCTGAGGGATGTGGGGAGTTAATAAGAACGTGTAGTATATTCATAGTTCTCTGAGGGACATGGGGACTTAATAAGAACGTGTAGTATATTCACTTCTCTGAGGGGCATGGGGAGTTAATAAGAACTTGTAGTATATTCAGTTCTCTGAGGGACATGGGGTGTTAATAAGAACGTGTAGTATATTCATAGTTCTGAGGGATATGGGGTGTTAATAAGAACGTGTATTATATTCATACTTCTGGGGGATATGGGGTGTTACTAAGAACGTGTAGTATATTCAGTTATCTGAGGGACATGGGGAGGTAATAAGAACTTGTAGTATATTCATAGTTCTTTGAGGGACATGGGGAGTTAATAAGAACGTGTAGTATATTCACTGTTCTGAGGGACATGGGGAGTTAATAAGAACGTGCAGTATATTCATACTTCTAAGGGACATGGGGTATTAATAAGAACATGTAGTATATTCATACATTGTTCCCTCCAATTATTCCAGTTTCATAATATTTGGGAGAAACTTACTTTTCAGCTTGATCAGCCTCCTCTGTGTGAATTCTCAATATCTCCCCCCATTTCTTGCTCTCCATTTTGAATCTCTCGATGTTGGCCTGAAACTGCTGGATGCTGTTCTCAATCTCATCATTCACAGGATTTGGCTTCTCACTAAAAGTAGAATAGGGTGGACAGGCTTTGACATTACATTATAGTGAAAGTTTTGTGCATAATACATTTTATAAACAGGCTCAAAGGGCTTAAGCTTCTTCTTCCAAATATGACTAATCACAACTATGATGGCGAAATCAGTATTGAGAATTAAACCAACTTGCCCACCGGGCAGGAGTATCTGAATTTTGGTTGTCCTGAAAGTAAATAAAGTTGCCTGTGAAATTTGTTTGTATACATGCAATGCAAATTTAAATTTGGCTGAAAGCCAAGTTGTCCATTTGGGCAGGTCAAGTAAATATCATGGTTACCCGGATAAGATTTTTGGTTGTCCCGGGTAGCCAGACGTATGATTTGTTGAATGCTGGACGATGAATAAAGGTACTTTTTGTAGAAAGTTACAAATGTCACAAATTTACTGCTCTCAAGAATTGTTCTACTTGATAAAAAATATCGGGCTATCAAACACTGAATAAGAGAGTTGATAGGCACAGTTGTATAATTATGATCATCAATGTCATTTTTTGTTTCTAAGATTTAATATTCAATATCTCCTGCATGGAACGGAATATACAGAATACCTGAATGAGACATTTATTAGAAGGAACAAAAATGGTTAAATTCTTTCCTAAAATCAAGTCAATGACAATCCCTTTTGTAATTAGACATTTTAAATTTCAGAAACAAAACTAGCCACTAACATTCAAGATGTAGAGGCATATGGTATTAAAACATTCAAGATGTAGAGGCATATGATATTATAACATTCAAGATGTAGAGACATATAATATTATAACATTCAAGATGTAGAGGTATATGATATTATAACATTCAAGATGTAGAAGCATATGATATTATGGAAATAATGTATTAACCTTAGAAATTAGAAGATACATGCCCACACCGACCAAAGTCCCAAATTTACAATCAGAAGATAAAAAGACTATTTGTATAATGATCTTGATGTGAAATATTTATTATGTTTATGGTACATTTTAAAACAATTTCCCGGCATGTTCATTAACCTTAAAACAATTTCTCAGATGTAGAATAAGGATTTTGTAAAAAAAATGCATTCTATGTAATAAACGTTTCTTTAAATGCTTACTTTTCTGGTGAACAAATTTTACAAAGCGATCCATCTTCTACCATCTCCTGCAGTGTGGCACTGAATCTTGTTTGAGCTGAAATTTAACAACAACTTCATAATTGACCTCTTGAATCATTATCAAGCAATTTCAGAGGTCAAACAAGTTCATCTTACTTGAAAGAAGATTTTTAAAAGACACAAAATGGTGATGAAACTACTTCAGTATCTGATTCCATTAAGGAGACATTCACAGTTGTGTAGAAATGACTACTGTGGAAGGTTTATTGTAGAAGATTGGGGTCTCATCCTCACTTAATGTATTTTAAAGAAAATTAATCTTAATTTATTTTACTAATTAAATTTTTCCCTCAACTTTTTTCAGGGAATAAAATAGAATTACTTACTAGATTCTCTTAAACTACTTTCCAGACTTCTTCAATACATTTCAAGCCATAGAATTATAAATAGAATACATAAAGACTGAGGAATGTGCAGATGTGAGGAATGTGCAGATGTAGCATCACAACTAGTCTGATTTCAGTCATTTCTGCACAAATGAGAGAAAAACTTTTATCTTGAAAATCTCCTTAATAGAAAAATGTTTTTGAATCCTCTTTTCCAATTTTGTTTCTTTGAAAATCTTTATACATACAAGATGGACTTACTTGACCACTGAACTAATCTTTTAAGATTTTTATGACACTTTATGAACATACTTAGATCATGTTCCAAAACAACAACAACAAAATCCACCAGGTTTGTATAACAATCTCAAGTATTTCAACAGCAAGCCTAATTATGCAAGAGATACGAAATGTGCTACAGAAGAACCTCTCATTATATCTGCATTCATCCTCATAAATGTTCTTCATATTGGTATTGATATATAACTGTGAAAAAGCATAGCAAGCTGGTAAATATGAACTAGAACGGTAAATACCGTCATGGTTCGCATGCCCATGCAAATTGACACTCATATTATATGACCCAGCCAATTATAAAATGGTATCTCACACTTAGTCCCACATGGCATCCCATGTACCACATGGCATCTAACCCCATGTCCCACATGGCATCCCACCCCATGTCCCACATGGCATCCCACCCCATGTCCCACATGACATCCCACCTCATGTCCCACATGGCATTCCACCATATCTTCCACATGGCATCCCACCCCATGTCCCACATGACATCCCATGTCCCATTCCATCATATGTCCCACAGGGCATCCCATCCTGACCCACATGGCATTCCACCCTATGTCCCACGTGGATCACATCCCATGTCCCAAATGACATCCCACCTCATGTCGCACATGACATCCCATGCCTTGTCCCACATGGCATTCCACCATATCTCCCACATGGCATTCCATCATACAGTGTCTCACATGGCATTCCACCATATGTCCCACATGGCATTCCACCATATGTCCCACATGGCATCCCACGCCATGACCCACATCCTACATGTATGTCCCACATTAATCCAACCATATGTACCACATGACATCCCTCCATATGTACCACATGGCATCCCTCCCTGTGTGACACATCAGTGGCTTCCCACCTGATGTTCCACAGAGCATCCAACCATATGTTCCACATGGTATCCCTCCCAATATCCCAATGACATCCTACTTTATGTCCCACATGGCATCACATCCCATGTCCCCATGGCCTCCTACCCTATGTCCCACATAGCCTCTCACACATGGCATCCTACTTTATGTCACACATGGCATCCTACCTTATGTCACACATAGCATCCTACCTTATGTCACACATGGCATTCCAACCTATGTCACACTCTGTGTTACTCATGGCATCCCACCCCATGTCCCACAGGGCATTCTACCCTTTTTCACATGGCATCCCACCCCATGTCCCACATGGCATCCCACCCCATGTCCCACATGGCATCCCACCCCATGTCCCACATGGCATCCCACCATGTCCCACATGGCATCCCACCATGTCCCACATGGTATCCCCTCCATGTCCCACATGGCATCCCACCATGTCCCACATGGCATCCCACCCCAAGTCCCCATGGCATCCCACCCCATGTCCCACATGGCATCCACCATGTCCCACATGGCATCCCACCCCCATGTCCCACATGACATCCCACCCCATGTCCCATGACATCCCACCATGTCCCACATGACATCCCACCCCATGTCCCCATGACATCCCACCCCATGTCCCCATGACATCCCACCCATGTCCCCCATGGCATCCCACCATGTCCCACATGGCATCCCAACCATGTCCCCATGGCATCCCACCAATGGCATCCCACCCCATGTCCCATGGCATCCCACCCCATGTCCCACATGGCATTCCATCCATGTCCCCCATGGCATCCCACCATGTCCCACATGGCATCCCACCCCATGTCCCACATGGCATCCCACCATGTCCCATGGCATCCCACCATGTCCCACATGGCATCCCACCATGTCCCATGGCATCCCACCATGTCCCACATGGCATACCACCATGTCCCACATGCATACCACCATGTCCCACATGGCATACCACCATGTCCCACATGGCATCCCACCATGTCCCACATGGCATCCCACCATGTCCCCACATGGCATCCCAACCATGTCCCACATGGCATCCCACCCAATGGCATCCCACCCCATGTCCCATGGCATCCCACCCCATGTCCCACATGGCATTCCATCCATGTCCCACATGGCATCCCACCATGTCCCACATGGCATCCCACCATGTCCTACATAACATCCCACCCCATGTCCCACATGGCATCCCACCCTATGTCTCACATGATGTCCCATAGGCCCCATAAGAAGTCTCATTCTAGCTATCACAGTCCTTTATTGAGCATACTATGTATAAAAGTGTCAGTTCATATAATAACTTATATGCAAATGAGTTTTTGAATAAGAAAAAAAGGTGGAGTCAAGTAATTGTCTGATATAGCCCTTGGTGTATACAACATGGTAAATATTATATCATCTGTCCCTTATGGCCCCCATACATGTCCCACATGGCATCCCTCCCTATGCAATCACATCCTGTCACACTCCCTGACTAAGCATACTAAATAAAAAAAGTCTGGTCAGGTAATATACTGTAGCAACTTTATGCAAATGAGCACAATAATAAAGGTGAAGTTTAAAAAGCATGCCTGATACAACTGTGGTGCCCAAATGTTTTGAAGAATTTTAAGGATTTCAAATCTCAAGTGCTACAAGAGAGACTTGATGATCTCTAAAGAATATTGGAAAATTTCATCATTTTACAGTTATCTTCTAAGAAAATATCAAATGTATTGTAGACTTTTTAAGAAAACTAGTCATCAATCCTGTCTTAAGTATCTCTGAAAAACTTTAAGATTTTATAAGGAAATTCTAACCTTCCATAAAGATATCTGAAGAATCTTTTTCTGAGGAACTCTGAAGAAACTTTAACATTTCTGAGGAAATCTCAGGACAAATCTGTGGACAGCCGGACGGACATAATTGCCATTACATAGGTTCGCATAATGCTTCGCATGCGAACCAAAAATCAAAGACACCCCGAGTTAGTTAAGAAATGATCAATGTTGACTTTGAAATTGTGAACAGAATTGGACCTAACCACCCACACATGCAAACCATTCCACTTATTAACAACTCTTTGCTAAAAGCTAAAATGCCGAATATCTATCTGTGAGAACTCTTTGGTTAACTTCAGACTGTTACCACATGTCACATGAGGATTAGCTGAAACATGCAAGAAATAACAGGAAGTCAAAGCATCACTACCAGATAGGAATTTAAAAATCAGAATCATATCACCACATACTCTTCTCAAATCAAGCGTGGTCAAACCAAGAATTCACAACTTAGATTCATAATAGAGATTCCATACTTTGGAAATAAATCTAGTGGCTCTTCTCTAAACCTGCTGCAAAATAACCTTATTCTTCTCATAAAAAGGACTCCAAACATAAATAATATTCTCAAGGTGAGGCCTGACGAACTCAATACAAATTAAGAACAACCTCTCTCCCAAGAAAACAAAAATTTCTTCTAATTAAACCAAAAAAAAAAAAGAAGTAGTTTAAAAGGCTTCAGATTGCTAGTAATGACAACACCTAGATCTTTTTCTTGATCAACACAACCAAGATTTTTAACCATTCATGCAGTAATCAAAACCCAAATTGCTCTCAACAAAATAAATAATTTTGCATTTATCCACAATGAACGAGACATGCCACGTTTGGGAAAGAATTTTTTTTTTTATCAATATCACTTTGCAACAGTGAAGAATCCCTAGTAGCATCATCAACAATCCTGTAGAGCTGAGTGTCATCAACAAATTTACAAATCCAGGAGCCAAGAGAAACATCAACATCATGAATGAAGATTAAGAAAAAAAGCGGACCCAATACAGAACCCTGAGGAACACCACTTGTGTAATCTTCTTCCATGGAGGTACTTCACCATTTATAACAACAACTCTTTGTGACCTGTCAACTAACCAGGAATTTATCCAAGTGGCACATTTTCTCTCCACACCATCAGAAAAAATAACAACTATAAAAGAATACAAATTACAATTTGCCAAAATATTATGGGAAGGGATGCCTACAAGACAGTTAGTGTTATATATTTCTAATGCCTTTCTACAATGTGATGTGATGATGTAAAAGTTATGACAACTCTAAACTAATTTTGTTGCACCAAAAACTTTTATATAAAGAACACATATTACCCTCTTTTAGAAAATCACCTCTGTCAGCTAGTTCTGGGAACTCTTCTTGCAGTTTGTCCATTGTGTACTGCAATGAAAATACAAGAAATTTTAATTTCAAGAATCTTTATTTTAGCCAACCTTTTGCATTACACTGAAATACTAACATGAAATGTGTACAAATACTGAAAGAAACACTAAGTATCATACATACATAACATAAACCAGCTACAAAAAAACATTCTGCGAGGATAATTAAGTACAAAATAATACGAGAAGCTCGGAGAGAAGTTGTTAGTATAAGATCTCGCAGAACATGACATAATAGCTACAAGAACAGTGTACACATACACACCCACCCATATGTGAATCACATATGAGTGTGATTCACATACACACCCACCCATATTTAATTCACATACACACTCACCCGTATGTGATTCACATACATACCCACCCATATGTGATTCACATACACACCCACTCATCTGATTCACATACACACCCACCCATGTGATTCACATACTGTACACACCCACCCGTATGTAATTCACATACTGTACACACCCACCCGTATGTGATTCACATACATACCCACCCATATGTGATTCACATACACACCCACTTATCTGATTCACATACACACCCACCCATGTGATTCACATACTGTACACACCCACCCGTATGTAATTCACATACTGTACACACCCACCCGTATGTGATTCACATACTGTACACACCCACCCGTATGTGATTCACATAAACACCCACCTGTATATGATTAACATACACACCCACCCGCATGTGATTCACACACACACACCCACCCGTATGTGATTCACATACGTAAATGCCGGTAATGGGGCTAGTAGGGGAAGTTATTTCAAATTACATGAGCTTTTGAACGATGCACTTATTTTTCCTCTTTCTTTAGAATTTCACATTTTACTGCAAGCCTCAAAATATCTTTGAGTTGTATCAGACATTTTAGGTGAGGTTACAACCTCACCCAGTAACACAGAAAACATGTAATAAATCTTCATAAATGAAACACCTTTTTCCATTATATCCATTGAGTCACAAAGAAAGGAGAGACCCATGACTTGCCCATGTCAATGAAATATTAAAATATTAACAATGTATCACTGCCGCATAATGCAATTATTTGTTATTTCCTCAGTCATTTACTTACCTAACTACCCTTTCTATTCATCTTAAAGGATTAGTTTAGTGGTCAAGTTAATTCACCTTATATGAAAGAGGACTAAGAAAGAAAGAAAAACATGGTGAAGGAAGCAATCCAAAATATTAATCCATTCAGGAGATACTTAAGTCAAAAGTTTTGTTTCATTTGTTTAGAAACGAGTGAAATCTGACTACTATATAGCTGTGACATCACATCCTAACCTCCATCTTCATGTATTCTTTCATATTTTTTCATGTGATTTTGGGGATTAAAACTACTGGATACGCCAGGAAAGTACTTAAAAATAATCTACTTAAGGGTAATCATAATTTACCAGCTGAAAAAGTTAAGGGAAAATTGTTATGCAAATAACCTAATTAATATGCACACAACCATTCACCATTGAGTGTAGACAATGCTGTTCACATACATATATGATCATTTGTGTAAACAAAATCCCCACACCCACTTTATATTAAGAGGTATTATAGATACAAATATTTTCATTGTTATGCAAAAAAGTTAATTAGTATGTACACACAACCCCCCAATCATGTTTAACTGAACAGTACCAATGCCACCTACAACTGTATCAAGTACCAAGTTATTATCTCAGGTTAAATATTTTCTACGAAAGTATATTGTTATGCAAATAGCCTAATTAATATGTACATTACACCTCACCATCAAGTGTAGACAATGCTCTTCACATATACAGTATGATCATTTGTGTAAACAAAATCCCCACTTCTGCTTTGATTTAAGACATATCATAGATACAATTATTTTTATTGTTATGCAAATAAGATAATTAGTATGCACATACAACCCCCAATCATGCTTATTTGAAGAGTGCCCATGTCATCTACCGCTGTGCCAAGTTACATGAATGTACACCATTCATAATTTAAGTTATGTGCTCATGAATGTTAAACATTTTGTACGAAATGCAAATAACCTAATTAATATGCACATTTCACCTCACCATTAAGTGTAGACAATAACAAAATCCCCACGCTGCTTTAATTTAAGACGTATCATAGATACAAAAAACACAATCCCTAATCATGCTCACTTGAACAGTACCCCTATGCCAAGTTACATGAATGCACTATTCATAACTTAAGTTATGAAAACTTTTAACCAATTACATTAACCAAAACTTTAACCGGAAGCCAACGCCAGGGGTAGTAGGACTATTCTTTGAATGGTTGAGCTACAAATCACGCGAGTTGTAAATTAATTCACGAAACGAGAATGAAAACCCTCAGAGAATGGGCTTTAAATTATTAATAATTTGCAGCTTAACCATAATAAGTGAAAAGATGCAGCAGGTCCCCCCCCCAGGTTAGCACTCACAGCAAAGACGATGACCTGGGAGGGGGGGGTTCTTACTTTCCCAATATTTCGGGAGAGCAAGAAACAGGTAGGGTCTCCAGCTTTTCCTGTAGATATGTTTGTATGCAACGTACATTAGATTCCTTCTCCCTCCTCCACCCATAACTATTCCCCTTCTTTCTTCATAAATTACGTTGGCAACTTTCTTAGTTAAATAAAAATAGTTAACAACAAAAATTCATGCTTAAGTACAATGGAAGTTATGATGTATTACCCTAGCTGAAAGGAGATGTCTCTCTCCCCCCCCTTCCCACCTGAGAAAGGGGCTTTGAATCATTTACTGTAAACTACCAATGTATGAAATAGGAAACTCAACATTCAAATCATTGTAATTTTTCAAAATGATGGGATTCAGTTAGAGAACGTATGAATAAAAGAGATCAAATTTACTAAAAGAAATGTTTTTGGGGGACTAAATTATCTTGCAAAGGTGAATCAGGCTTTATACACTCACACTGTATGCATAAATATGGGTTTCTGCACACCTAAACCTGAAACGCACATACGCCTTTATGTACACAAGTAGCATTCCATTCCATCTGTCATCCATGGCAACAGAGCTTTATTAGGTCTATGATCTTAATGAAAAACGCTGTGTCAGTGTACATTTTGGGATTTATTCTACTAAAACAGGAAAGGACACCACAACACTATTTTGTAAGAACTGTAAAATTATTCTTGGTCAACTGTTGTACTCAAAATGGAATAACCACTAGGATTAGGAAATGAAGGTTTTAAAACCATCTTCATAAGCCTAGCGTCAGAACAGCCTAACATGTTAGAGTTTAAGAGTAGGCTTGCGTTGCATTAGAGATTTTTACATCGATATCAGAAATAAGTATCTGGAAAATACTGTATGTTAATTCCTTCGGCAAGATAAATCAAGTTTTTGTGCGTGTATTCTGATGCATGTTTAATGACAATATCTTGTAAATTTGAGAAAACTCCATCAATTTTAGGGGGAAAAAAAACTGTTAGGCCTAGGCTAAGTGCTAACGATAGTTAATGTTAATTTTGTACAAACTATCAAATGCAATTCTTTATTGTCATTCGGGAATACACTGGAGGTCGCCAAAGAGGGAAAGTTTGAAAGTGACAGAAGTGATAGTCATTTCATTTATGAGCAATTCTCTCGTTCTGTCAGTGGCTATCCTAACGTGTTAGGAAGTGGTTACATTAGGCTTTAAAAAAATTCAAGGTTGAAAATCTGTTATTAGAACTTTTTACAAATTATCAAATACAGTTCTTTGAGTGTTATTTAGGAATACATAGAAGGTGGTCTGAGAGTGAAAGGTCCAAAGTCGTGAAAGTGATTGTCACTTTAATTTCGAACAAGATATGAAGTGGTAACATCAAGCTATATAATTTGAAAAATAAAAGACCCCAAACATCAACGATGTTGAAGCTCAACTTTATCACAAAGATGTTCAAAAGAGTAGTAAACATGATATCAAAGGAAGATAAAATGGTGAGTTGTCATTTTCAAGTCAAGTTGAGCATAAAAAGAATTATTCATGATCTACCATCATTTAATAATATTTTATAAGCAATTTATTCTATTTCTATATAATATTGCCATTGCCTATACTCTTAACATTGTACATTCTTTCTTTCAATTAGTATGTCTGATAACGCACCAATCATATAATATGAAACCAAGGATGTACGAACACATCCTTGGTGAAACCAAACAATAAGCAAGGCTTTCACAAATGTCTGTTGTATGAGGCCATAAGATCGAAGTTATTTTCCATTGAAATGTTTAAATTAAGCTGGAGGCAGCTGGTGCTGTTTGGAGAATTAAATGACTAATAATTTCCCTCCAGAAAAGGAGAAACCTGTGGAATTTGGGGAATGTACCTCTGGATAAAAATATTTTCATCATTCATAAGATAATTAAGAAGATATCTTTTATTAAGGTTGCATCTTCATTTTTGCTTTTTGTTGTTAAATGAACGATAATTCCAGGGTTTTTTTTTTTTTGGGGAGGAGGGGAGGGTACCAAATTACCAGGAGAAAAGAAGCTTCAGTCTTCCCACTTTTTCAGAAAATTACAGTACTTAATTTAAAATTTCAACTTAAAAAGGAAAGTTTCATAAAACAATGTATTTTGGTCATTTGGTATACCTTAGATTGAAGAAACTCTAGAGCTGCAAAAAACTTTAAAAGTTTGCAAATTGACTTTACATTGGAACAATGATGACAAGTTACTTAGGCAAAGATAATGAGCGAGAGTGCTGAACAGGGACAGTATTCTATGCTGTCCACGCAACAGAGGATGTTGTGCACTGTAGTGTGAACAACCTCCTTTGGTGTCTTATCATTTCCCTAGTGTAAATAGTCAGCTGTAGGCAATTATTTACACATCAGCACATATTTTCCAGATTTGACTGCTGATTTTCATAAAATGATGAAAATGAAAATTGCTACTTCAGGTATGCAAAGAGTAAATGAAGAACTGAATTCACCCCATGTGGAGATTTTCATGCTCTTCAAGACTGCCAAATTTCAAAAGTCGTTGGTCAAAAACCTTTAACTATATGGGAGATGAAAGTTAACAGAAAATTCCCATTTTATAACCTCAACTTTGTTTAGCTAATAAAAAATTAAAATTCAGCCTTTAAAAAATGTGGTCAACATATATTTATAAAATGCCCCTATTAGTATTATAATTACTATTATCTTGATATAATATATATAATTATAATTATAATTATTATCAGTACTATCATCTAATCATCATCATCATCCTGAGAGCAATTTGTCCAATGGTCAGGTAGAATATTCAACATATACTGTAGGTGTATTTCAAATCTCTAAAAGGAGCAGTTATTTGACACAAAAGCCATGTAAAAATGATAGCTGCCTAAATTTTGAAGTAATGCAAAAAAAAAAAATGAATCTACATTTTACCTCAAAACATGTTTCTTTCAGTAATCGTAACCTTTCTTCAGGTGCAACATCTGTAGGCACTTTCTTGTGTAACTCTTTGGGTGTAAATCAAAGAAATATCAGCTATGTTAATACAAGAAAACATTGTTTTGTCATTCACAGATACAAGCATTATAATATTCGTATATACCTATGCTGTAATAAGTAAATAAATGTCATAAGTAGATACCTATGCTATCATAAGTAGATACCTATGCTATAAATGAAAGTAGATACCGATGCTATCATAAGTAGATACCAATGCTATCATAAGTAGATACCGATGCTATCATAAGTAGATAACTATGCTATAATAAGTAGATACCTATGCTATCATAAGTAGATACATATGCTGTCGTTCGTAAAAACCTGTTTAATAGAAGTTGATACATATGTTGTCATCAGTAGATACCTATGCTGTCATAAATGGATACCTGTGCTGTTGTAAGATACCTTTTTTGTGATTCGTAGATACCTAACCTGTAGTACTTCATGGACTGGGAAATTCTGGTGCAGATTACAATGTGGAAGAGGGTCATATATAAATTCCAAAAGTTGAGTTTTCGAGGTGGCCAAGGTACACATAATAAAGAGTGATTTTTAGCCAAAATCATATTTGAAGAGCAAAATAATTCCACCATCTCACCTGTGACAGCAGCATTGGAAGCTGTGAGTGACCTCCTGGATCGACCAGCCACAAAACTTGACCTTCTTTTCTTCTGTTCCACCTTGCTCTTTTTAGCAGAAAGCTGAAAATACCAATCATGAGTTAAAACTTAAAGAAACAGGCAATACTAAGTGAATAGTTATAAAATCTATAAAAACAAAAAAAACAACCCTCCAAGCCCATCAAGGGATTGTTTCTTATAAATCCATTGACTGTATTTCTCCTTTCTTTCTTTCACACCTTTTCTGCCCTTTCCTTTCCATTTCCCTCTTTTCTTTCTCCTCTTTCATTCCCCCTCCCTTTTCCTTTTGTTTTTTAATTTAATTTTCTCTTTTTCTTTCTGGCGACCTGAAATTAGTAAAAATATTTCTGTGAAGATTTGTGCCGTGGTCCACTACATTTTCCACTTCTAATAACACAGTACAACATTTGAAAAAAATAGTTGCTAAATTTTCCCTCATTTTGAACAAAAATCGCATAGGGTGTTATGGAATAAATACAAAAACACCCTGGAATAAATTCATGATTATGATTTAAAAACCAAGACTGTTATTCTAGGATTATATAACATTCATGCGATCATGAGACAAAAACAGAAACTGTCTGCTGCTTTTCTAATATACTAACCTTCTCAGGAGGAAATGAATGATCTGCTTCCTTCGGGTCAGTTCTTCTTTTTGCCTGTGTCTTCTTGGTTGATGAAGTTTGTCCTTTGAAGCTGACCTTAATGAGGAGAAAAGTAAAATAATTTGTTACAAGCTTTATATCATGACTAGCATGATTAGGGCTTTAATGGCACCACGACAGCGAGGGTCAAATTGTCCTGAGGGGTTAGATCATTCCAGAGGTAGGAAGAAAAGAATACAGGGGAAATTGAGAGAAACACTGGAACTAAAAGCCAGAAAGCTGGGATCAAGAGAAGAAGTGCATGGGTGAAGAAAAAAAAAGTAGAGAGAGAGGGGTGGGACAGGAGGACAAAATATGGTGGGAAGCATGAAGGAAAACATTTTATCATGGGTTTTTCTGGAAGAGCTCGGCTATTGAGTTGTGGGGAGTAGGGGAAGCTCTGGGAAGGTTGTACAGGGGAGGGCATGCAAGGAGGGCGTGGTGGACTGTGACGGTGCAATGGCAATTGTTGCAGAGGGGTGGGGGGAGCCAATAAGGAAGTGGGAGTGAGTAAGGTGGAGGTGGATGTGACCTAATCTATGGTGGGTAATGTGAATGTTGACGCACGGGCGAGGTTGTGGATGGTGGGTTCGATCGGAATGGTGGGCTGGATAATGTGGAGTTTGTTATCAATTTGGGAGTCCCATGAGGTTTGCCAGTGGTCACGAAAACGGGAAGCGATAAGGGGTTTGATATCTTCAAGGGTTTTAGGAAAGGGGGTAGGTTGAGGGCAAGCTTGGTGGCTGCATCAGCTCTTGTCATTGCCAGGGATGCCAACATGGCTGGGTATCCAAAAGAAAAGACTACTTTTCCTGCAAAAGGAGGGGCAAGGGGGAAAAGGAGTTGACAGAGGTGGGATGTGGGGTTATCCCATTTAAGATTGAGTAAAGAAGTAAGGACAGCCTTGGAGTCGGAGAAGATGGGAAAGTGGCTGAGCGGGGAGTACTCAATAAAATTGAGGGCGAGGGTTTCGTCATGAGGAAGAAAAAAAACACCCGAGAGACCAGAGGCAACTAGAAAACAAAATCACAGAACTACTATAGGAGAACCATTGAAAAGGTATTGGTAAGGGTGTGAAAGTCTGGTCACAACAGGAGGAAAAACAAAAGAACGGTCTCACGAGAAAGCAGACACCCATCCACAGAGAGAATCCCGGAAAATGAAGATACAAAACAAAATTTTGGTGGTAAGGTGTAAGGTAAAGTGCATCGGAATGAAAAGTTTGAGAGAATAGAAGTCACGTTGCTCTCAACACGTACTGTAGACCTGCGAATGTTTAATACTTTCCTAAAAGCTTTAGGCTTATTAAACATTACTGTAAAAGTTTCTGCCTACAATACAATGTAGCACGTATTTTCATATCACGTAGCACATATATGCCCAAATCATGAAGTGACCAAATCCTGTGGATTTAAGTATGCAAGCATTCCCATTAAAAAATTTAAATCGGTTGTCACATAATAAGGAAAAAGTCAATGGCCTTCAACACGTCCACAAAATTTTGCAACAAGATCGTGTCGCAAAATTGTTGTCGATATCAAAACTTTAATTATTTAATCTAAAGAATTGATAGAACAGAAGTCAAGCTTGTCTACTGGTGTTCCACAGAGAAGAAATTATATCCAAATTATTCCGTAACATCATGAAATTTCCCGAGCATAAATGATGCCTACCACCATTTCCATTTTTGAAATTAAGGCCTTGAACAAACAAAAAGTTCTTTGAAACTGTCATTGACATATGAAACAAAGACGCATGAAACAGTGATGCACAAATGCGTCATTGTACCAAATTGTCAGTCACCAGAGTGACTCTGGGGTGAGTCAACTTACTTTAGACCCATTGACTTTGTACAGAGATGAGTGATTTTGGGTAAGTCATTTGCACAAAAAATGTAAGTCACCTAAGTGACTGAGGGGTGCGTCAATGTTTTGACCACCCACCTTGGTGCAATGACTAACCTTGTCCATGGGTGTAAGGCTGAGTCACACAATTGACATGTGCATTAAGAATAAGGTAATTGTTTTCTTAGACAAACTGTATTGTTATCTTGTGAACTTTATTTTTTGAAATTTTAAGGCAAATTTTCAGCGTAGAAGTAAATGGTGTCGTAGATTGCATAGTTTGTCTCTAGAGCGGAGTATCTTCCTTGCTAATTTTTGATTTAGAGAAGTTATTTTCCTGATTTTGGTGCACAGTTGTAATTCTAGGCACACACTTTTGTTTGTACACATCTTTCAATGAGTTTTCTTCATTATAAAGTTGAGAAAAGTCAAGTTCTTAATAGCCTAAACACAGGAAAATTCTTCATATCGCAACTTCTTTATATCCCAACTTCAGCCTTTTGTTAAATATTTGTGTACCATTTTCTCTATCAAATAGATGATTATTGGTGCACATTTTCTAGATGTTGGCGTACATTTTCTAGACATAGACGCACATTTTTTAATCAACAAATTAACTTACGCGCACACTTTGCCAGCTATACAGGCATAGCTAGCAGTCTGGGTGGTGTGTGTTCCAAAAAAGCGACACAGGTTTTACACATAGAAATGCAGTGAGACATTCTCACTACTTGCCATGGTGCTTGATTTGTTGAAAAATCAAAAACCCTTTTTTGAGTTTGGACACATGGCCTAACACTTTTATGATATTGGCACTGACAGTACTAAAACACTAACATAGTACTATTAGGTAATCCTAACGTAAATAAACGATACTATAAGTTGTTAGTCAACATCCACGAATGATATGTGAGTCACTTTTTCATGTCAATGACTCACCTTTGACTGACATTGCTAGGGGTAGTAGGGGTGAGTCATACAACTTGCATAACATCGACAACCAAATGGACATTATACACTTGTCAAGTGTGGGACTCACCCTTACACCCCCGGACAAGGTGAGTTACTGCACCAAAGTGGGTAGACAAAACATATACATTGATGCACCTCTCAGTCACTTAGGTGACTGAAATGACTTACCCCAAATGAATTACCTCTGTGCAAAGTCAATGGGTCTAAAGTAAATTGACCCACTCCAGAGTCACTCTGGTGACTGACATTTTGATACAATGACACACATGTGAGTCACTACTTCATATGTCAATGACTCACCTTTGACTATATTGCCAGGTGTAGTACTAAGGGGTGAGTCATACAACTGACAGTGACAAGTACCTTTCCCAATGGGGATGGCAGTATGAGTAATAAGACTCAAGAGCTAATGTCCACGCCCCTTTGATAACCAGTTGTGGTACCCAGGCTTGATCCTACTAGTTATTGTCATAACCCACGTAGGCTACATCATACAGGTAATAATGTATGTTATCACTGGGACATTTGTTTTGTGTAGGCCTAGGCCCCCCTACATCGACAAGAAGTTGGACAATCGTTTGAGTGCAAAGCTGGACACGCAAAAGACAGGTAAATGAAAGTTCCAGCCCGAAAAACGTCGCGGAACATCGTATTCGTAACCCAGAATAAAATGTACAGGGTCTCTGCATAGGACTTGAATAACTCAGTCAGACCGTAAATCAGAAATGACAGCAATCAGTGGGGAAGTAAAAGGCAAGGAAAGGGGAGTATGACGATTATCTAGCTTGAACCCAGGGCCTCGTGTTCTAGACATAACCGCTAGGCCCACAGGTGTTCCTAACGTTATGGCAACCTATATGCTTACTATATATATAAAGAAAGGTAGGACTCTTTCTAGCGACTATCGAACGTACAAAAAATTCCTTTTTTGACCACTCATAAATCTTAATTAAACTTTTTTTACTCTACTCACATTAGCTGGAGACTCCCTTCTTGAGTATAAGCCCACGGTATTTGTAAGTTTTCTCCAATTAGATGTACAAGCGATTAATTTTCTACCAAATGACCGTCAAGACAATCTATCGTCCTACAATTTGCTGCAAACTATAAGAAACATCGCGATGGCGTCATGAAGAAGCAGCGCTGCAATTACATCATCGCGGCGTTTCTTATAGTTTGCAGTAAATTGTGGGGCCGGATAGATTGTCTTGGCGGTCATTTAATGAAAAGTAATCTTTGTACATCTAATCGGAGAAAAACTAAACAAATCCCGTGGCTTAACCTCCCAGAAGAAGGAGTCTCCAGCGAATGTGAGTAAAAAAGTTAATTAAGATTCGCAAATGGTCCAAAAAGGAATTTTTTTGTACGGTTCGATAGTCGCGTTAGAAAGAGTCCTACCTTTCTTTATATATATATAGTAAGCATACAGGTTGCCATAACGTTAGGAACACCTGTGGCTAGGCCCCCAGACGTAGGCCTACACCACAATTGTAGCTTAGTTAAACGTAATCTAGTAATGTAGAAGTCAGAGTCAACCTCGAAGATTCGGCTTGGCTAGCCTATTACTAATATTAGTTACTGTATTAGTATTAGGCCTACTTACCTTGTTAATCTTATCGAACTTTCCATAGCCTACTGTAGCCTAAATTATGTTTCTGTTCGCAGCCAATTTCAAAGTAAAATAAGACTTCCGTCAGTCAGCTGGTCAGTGCATTCAACTTAGCCTTAACTCAAGTTTAAACTTAAGGCTTAAGTTACGATTACGAATACGAGTCTACGACCATGTTAAGTATATTCAGAGAATAGACCAAACAAATAGGCTAAGTCGTTAGTATTGATGATTCGTAGACTATGTCTGTAGGCCTATGTACAGTTACGATGTATGCCTGTTTGCTTGTTGTTTATTTTGGTACATGTGTATTTCGCGCCACACGAACTGCCTGACTGCAATCACATCCGGGTTGTAGACTATTTACTAAAAACATTTGCGAAATTTGCTTGGTAAGGTACGTCACATCCGGGAAATGACGTCTTTTTCTCGAGAAAAAAAAAAAAGCCTTTGCCTTTGCGCGATACAAGAAACATAGATTTTCCGTTGAGTTATAATACCAAAAATTCGGTGCTTTATTGAACGGAAATTCTTTGCTCAAAGTGACGTAAACTCAATGTTTTATTTGTTTACAACGTAAAATTGTAAACTTGGAAAACCGGACACTGGCATATTTCACGCACCAGTCGACAGAAACTTCTTGTTCTCTGCACTGGGAACTCGATTCGGACAACATCGTCGGAAACCTGTTTCTTTGGTCGGAAATGCAGCATAAATAGTCCAAACTGGTAATTGTAGGAACTTAAAGCTTATAACTAAATTCCACAAGCCTAACCATATATTTACTGCTATCAAATAAAACAAGATAAAAACTGTTTGCCATATATTTGGGTAGCTTTTATTATACATTTAAAGAGGGAGACTCGTCTCATTAAAATACGTTAAAATTGGGGGATGCGATATTTTGACGTCACTTTCGGTTGTGGGCGCAAGATCCGATTCACTGTCTGTTTGTACATGGAGTTAGAAGAGAACTCCATGGTTTGTACAGCCAGACACTAGCATGTACGTTGTGTGTGCCGAGTTACATACACAGCGCATTACATTACTGTAACGAGAAACTTGTGTTTTTTCAATGCGTTTGTCAGAAAGCGAAAGATTAGTATCATAATACTACAATAATAATCACCAAATGAAAATTACTGAGAAAAAAAGAAGAAGATGATGATAGCAAAAGTCGCAATAGACGATTCTACCATGGCTCGAACTCACGACTGTAAATAAGAAAGAAAGAAAAACTGCTTCCGATTGCCGTAACCTACTGGGCTAAGTCGTGCAGTAACTTGCAAGGCGTTTTAAATAATTATATACCTTGCAAAACGAGACAACGAATCGCGCAGCAAAATTTCAACCAATCAAAATTTTTGAAAGGAGCTCTAAATATTGTGCACTTATGACGATTTCGCCTCTTTAAGATTGAGTAAAAACATAAACGTAGGCAATAAACGTAGGCAATATTATGGAACGGCATTATGACGAGCTTCCTGGCTGTTGACTCTGTTTGACTCTTATACAAACAGCTCTCCGCCATTGATGTCATAGAAAACTGAGAAAATAAAAAATGTTAACTTAAAGTTGACTAGACACCGTGACAAAATGAGTGAATTTTTCAAATATTTATTGACCTGTTTTCAGCCTTGGAGCCCAAAGTGTTTTATATTACAAATCTCAGGTGAATACCTGAGTAAGTGATATAAAATTTGGTCGTATAAGTTGTGTAGCCCTCCACGCCACGAGGGTCAAAAAGCTTTGCTGCTCTAATATGTCGGTGAAGTGCCCCTTTAACTTTCAAGTCTTCTTCTGATTGGTCAGCTTTGCAGTTTTACCTATCTGTCTAGGTTGATATTGAGACTTAGAAGACTGGATGAGAGAAAAAAAATGCATGAGGCCGATTGATTAACATTCTTAAACACAAAGCATATAAAAAGGCAAAACAAAACCTTAACTTCAAATAAAGTTAATTTTTCTTCAACTTAAAAGATCACTTGAAAAATTGTTGTTACCACGGATTATGCATTCATAAATTAATCACAACTATCATAAACAGATAAACAAAAAAAATTAAAAATTACAACTAAATCACTAAAGGCTTCCCTATCCATATTTTGATGACTGTAAGAAGTTATTTTTATATTTTGAAGTTTAATTTGATACTTTTTGCCATCCTCAAACCAAATTGCATTCGTATATTTTTCTTATGCCCACTTCAAGAATTTTATATAACTTTACATTCTTAGAATATTTTATCAAAGTTCACTTTCAAAAAGATAGAAAACGAATGATTTGTCAATTTTTTGATCGTAATATTTCGAGCGATGACGAAAGTGATGACATTCAACTCTAGCAAAATATTAAATACTTTTTAGAAAGAGACGTTTCTAGAATTGATGAAGGCAGAAACAAGAATTTTGTAAGAATAAGATCAAAATAATTTGTTTAAAATATTTTACCGAAAAGTAAAAAGAAATTCGAGTATGCAGGCATGTACGGGTATTAGGTCATGCTGTCGAATTTTCTACATAACGTTGAAATTTCATATAACGCCATCAATTATATGACACTTCGGGAGCAACCCGAAAAACTGGGTACTTTGAAATACCCAAAAAATGGGGTACTTTTATGCATTACGTCATCGCATGAGCCTACACATTTGACTAGCCCACACTAAACATATGGGGTTTCTCATTTTTCGCTCCGGATTGTCCAAACTTTCACTCATCCTGAAATTTTGGAGACGGATAGTAAATAGATATTTAAAACTTTTTGCCGCTGCTCTTTGAAATTCATAGTGGCGTTTTGAAAAAAATAAGGAAAACAGACTGCCCATAATCTGTATTAATCATTTTCTCAAAAAGGCGACCGTAAATTTAAAAAAGCAGCAGCAGAAAGTTTTGGATATTTATTTTCTATCCATCTGCAAAATTTCAAGATATATATTGAAAATTTGGCCAATCTGGGGCGGATAATGAAAAACCCCATATGTTTAGCGTGGGCTAGTCAAATATGTAGGCTCATGCGTTGAGTATTTCAAAGTACGCAGTTTTTTGGGCTGCTCCCTAACTGTATAAAGCAAGGCTGGGCGAGGATATTATCTTTTTTAATGTATATCCAGTTTTTAATTGTCTTTTGTAATTCTTCGAACAGTCGAAGGGTTACAACAAATTCTGGTCTAGGCATTTTGAGTTTTACCATACCGCCAATAAATTTTGAAGAAGGAATGGACCTCTGATAAGTTTTCGGTGACCAACATTTAGAAACGAAAAAAAAAAAAAGATTAATAAATAAAGATTGCGAGTAGTCCGCCCAATCCTATTTGTCGTAATAATAATCCTCACACTTTGATGAGCCATATCGGGAGCGCTATAATCCTCAAACTTTGATGAATCATATCGGGAACACTAACTCCAAAATATAAAAACTGTTTAACTATCTAACCAAACTTTAAAAGTTTGTCTAAAATATTATATTTCTGTCTCAGTCATATATCAGTAGACGTTCACAGACCTTTATAATGGTAATGGTACGTATGATCAATATGTGTAGCACTTTGGATAACTGGCAGATTTAATAGAATGTCATTTCATAGGAATGCCAACAACCGTTTACGTCCCCTCTATGACACCACACTTGTCAGCTTGTCAAATAAAAGTAATACTTGGCTTTTTCTTATAGTTTTCAATTTGGCTGACTCCTGGAAGATCGCGAATTATTTTCAACCTCCATGTGTGATTGTCACCCGACATGCACGATAACCAGATAACTGGGTTGACAGTAGCTTGGCGATCGATCATGCTCTTCTTTTGCTCACATTCCACCCAATAAAGCCATTGTTTTCTGACAATAATTGTCTGAAATGCGAAAAAACACAAATTAGATAACAGTAATCAGGTAATGAATTTGATAAAAATTAGATGTGAACACGCGTGAGCCGTCGTAACTTAAGAGGGTAGGGTGTGACCCATATAATGTTTCGTCGGGCACACATGGTACTAAAGAGGTTTAAATCATACATTTATGTTTTTGTCAGTTCGCAAATAGTCAAAGTACTTCTGAAAAAGCTTTTGAAAACACCATGGTTATTCTATCTTATTTTCACGGTTGTACGAGGTAGCGAGTGGTCCTAGCACTGCTCTTAATCGGACAGAGATGCAGGGACGGCGGATGATGTTTGAGTCTGAGGGCACAGGATCTGAAAGCACAGGATCTGAGGGCACAGGATCTGAAAGCACAGGATCTGAGGGCACAGGATCTGAGGGCACAGGATCTGAGGGCACAGGATCTGAGGGGCATTTTCCAACTGTAGTAATTTAAAACTTAAAAAATGCAAGGTATTTTGGTCCAAAATTCGGTAAAATAATACATTTGTATATAAGCCTATATTAAGATCTACAAAAATTGGTAAATATATAGATTATGATAAGTCTTGAAGTCGGAAGGATTAAAATTGATAGATCATGATTAGATTAGCCAATTCTATTGGGCATGGATCGGAATATATTTCATGTCTAAAATCATGTGAAAAGCAAAGGGCCCTTGGAATTATTCAGGAGGCCATCATTTTCTTGGTGAGAATAAATGAAGCCGTAATTCTCATCATGGAAGTGTGTGTGTGGTGTATGTGCGTGTGTGTGTGTGTGTGTGTGTGTGTGTGTGTGTGGAGGGGGAGGGGCGGTCATAAAAGTGTAGAGGGGACAAGAAGCACATTTTCTCCAAAATGTACTCAATTTGTAAAATTCCGCTGAAAGTGAGAGGGCATGTACTTCCTGTCCCGGGGGAATTACGGCCCTGATACTATTCATATTAGAGCCTTAATGGGAATCCTATCTTTACCTCTTTGGGAAGGGGGACACCCATAATATTTCCTGTGACAAGTGCACAAATTTCACTGGTAAATTTAGTTTCATGAAAAGTTGCTGCTAATCCGGAAATTTCCTTCAACTCTTCAATTTCAGACTGGGAAGAGATGGCTTGACCGAAAATGCAAACCCCGTCATGGGGCAGTTTTCTCCCTGCTTCCCGCTTCCTACGCCGCTGGCAATTAGGACATTATGCCGCCACGCCCACACATGTTTGAAATTCTGAGCCCGATAATATGGACCATTTTCTGATTTCGGGGCATCAAAAACAAGACCTTTTTAGAGCTTGCGGTGGCTTCTCCCTCTGGACACCTACCAGGGCGTGCTTCGCCGATGAAACCCACAATAATGTAACTTGATTTTTCTCTATTGTCAAGGGAAATTTCTCCTCTGCTTGTTTATGGTTTACAAATGGTAACCCAAATGCTTATCGGAGTAGATTGCAACATGATAATTTAAAATAGTTTTTTTTCTTTTTGGCATTTAAATTTCCGAGATTTGTGTTGATTATCAGCCATTTTCGTACAGGAAAAACAGGGTCGTAGTGAGGAAGTTTCCAATAGGATGGGGAAAGGGGGTGCACGCTTTTATTTGCCGAAAGGTAGTACAAATTTGCCGAAAAATTGGCAATTAAGTTTAGGTTAACTTGATTTTTGTCCCAACAAACCTAAAAAAATGTACGAGTATCTTATTACGGTAAAACTATTTGTAAAGGGGGAGGGGTGGGGTCGTGAAATTATTGAAAACTTGGGTAAAATTTTTCGAAAATGTATTGAAGAAATTTAAAAAAGATTGAAGCAAAATTTCCCAAATATTATAAAAATTTACTCAAAATTAATAATGATTTCTCGAAAATAAATAAGATTTCACAATTATCGAAAAAAGTTTACGAAAATTGATACAAATTTCCCGAAAATGAAAGATATTTTACAAAAATTTATGCAAATTTCCCAAAAATAAAAACAATTTCCCAAAATGAAGAAGATTTCACACAAATGGAAGAAAATTTCACGAAAGTTGAAGGAAATTTCACGATAATTGATGCAAATCTCCCAAAAATGAAGGAAAAATCAAAATGCAAACTTCTCAAAAATGAAGAATAATTCCTAATAATGAAAGACATTTCATGAAAATTGATGCAAATTTCCGAAAAGGAAAAACAATTAACAAAAATGAAGGACATTTCACAAAAATTGATGCAAATTCAAAAAAAAATTCTCAAAAATTGAAGATTTCTGAAAGAAAAGATGCCATGATGGTATCCAACTCTTCAAAATCAATTCGTTAGACCTTTATTATTGGGTAAGGGGGGTGGTACTTGGACCCGATAAAATTATTGGGGGCTTTTGTCCCTGGTTCTATGCCACTGAAGTTATATTCAGAAAGGAAGCAAGAAATGGTCAACCTTAAAAATCTAAGGGTTTATGCTCAATTTTGCGTTAAACTTTTAAATTCATTTACACCAATGAGCCAACAGGGTTTCCAAATTTGTTAACGACCACCCCTTTCCCCACCTTTGGCTACGCTCCTTCCGGAAAATGTTCATCGGTTTAGAAGGAAAAGGTTGGAAGAAAAACGACGTTCAGACTTTTGTCGGAATTTAATCTTCTTTGTTGGGAAATGCGATGTTCAGAATTGCAATGACAGAAAGAAGAAAAATAAAAAAAATAATCGATTGTTTGTCGGAAAATCTGATCTCTCGTAAAATACAATGTACCGGTACCGTACTGACTACTCCGTCTGTTCGTCAGGCCAAAAATATGGTTAACCACTTTGTTTGACTTCTTTTTTTTTTTGCTTTTTCCTCTTTCTTACTTTCTTTTTCCTTCTCCATTTTCCTTTTTGCCGACAAGCATGCTCAATTTGCCGATGACCACAAACTTGGAGAGTGCGGCACCTCCCCCCCTCCCCCGCCTCCCCTTTTGGCTACGCCCCTGATGAAAAATAAGAAGTCTTATGAGATTTCGGGCTTGACCCTGGACCATATAGGATTTTGTCATGGACCTCCACACTTTTTTTCCGAAATTTTCTCAATTTTCAGGAGAACTTAATTTTTTTTTCTGAGTTTAGAAATGGTAGCCCAAACGCTTATCTGAGTGGATTTTAACATGAGACTCTAAAATTTTCTTCATCAAACAAACTTTCGAACTTTCTGTTGATTTCGCCTTTTTCAGCTAATTTGGAGAAATATTTAGAACTTGACGAAGACCCCATGACCCTGATACCAAGGGTAGGCCCTTCTACCTCGCCATGGTCCCTTAAGTGGGCACAAGCGGGCTGTCACGCCGTGCCGTATTTGGTACTTGGTTATTGTGTCCCCAAGACAAACTTTCTGGGGGACTCGGGGTGGGATCTGTTCCCAATTGTTCTGGATTGTATTGTTGTAGACGCAGGTATCACGTTTACAGACAGGACGGGCATGTGTAAATTTTTCAAATGCAAGATAATCCCATCAAAAGACAATAATATTCATAAAGTAACTTAATAATGATTCAAAATGTGACAGCGGTAGTGGCGCCGCCAGAACAAATATTTGGGGCATAAATGAAAATTGTATGCATAAGTGTGTAACGCAATTGAATGGGTTCGTGATAGACAACAGAAGCTGGATATGATGAATCAAAGACTTATGACAGAAAGACGTGCTGTACAGACCTTCAGAATGAAGATGACGCAATGAGATTTTACAATCAGCTTTATGGTGCAGACTCTATTCGACTAGATTCGGAGCCTCGCCTAGAAGACTTCTATTCACCATCCCCTGAACAACACAACCGAGAGTTGGCTTTTATTACAATTGTTGCGATTGGAATGGGCTCTGCTTATTTCTTGTTAAATTAAAGTTAAAATCCATGATATAATAACAATGGAGGATATACCGATGAAGGATTTTGGTTTTTGTGCGGGAATTATTTTTGCCTAACATGGTAACTATTATTCAGTACAAAATTTAGGCCTATTACTCAAAAACATTCCGTCCCACTTTGGCAGGCCCGTAGAGAGGGCCGCTAAGGTCATATACACATATACCTCCCTATAGGCCGAAATTGGGACATTTTACTGTGGAAACGCACAGTGCCGGATTTAAGCATGAGCCACATGGACACGTGCCCAGGATCCCCACAAACAGAATCCCCACAAATTTCTCTTCTGTGGGGTCCGGCCCACTGTTCAAAATTGGAAATGTGTATAGGGCCCACCCAACACTATGACAAAAACATAATGATTGCCTTTAGTTTTGGTGAGAAATGAAACTTTCTCACCAGGTGTGATTTTTTTCCCCCAATGCCGCCATTCAGTGGCACCGGCAAGAAGGGCATGGGGGCACGTGTCCCTAATCCTAAAATTTCAAAAATTCAAAATGGTTTTGGTGCAAATATATGACATGGGTTTTAAGTAATTTCCTGCCACCCATAAAACGAAAAAACGTGTTGGAAAGTTGACTATATACAAAGTTTGAACCTAAAAATGCTAGGGCGTTTACTAAAGCCCCACCAAAAAGCAAGGCAATCGTAGCCATCATCTATCAAACACATATACCTAATTGGGTGGTGCAGTAATGATTTTATCAGGAAAGATACCTTGGGAAACTAACCACTCACGAGTCATAGTAGCTACTGTAAAAATTTAATGTAAGGAGTGCTACATCGTGAGATTTCATCCCTAATGAGGGTGGTGCGACGACGACGACGACGAGTGAACACACAATTATAATGACGGGGTCGTCGCCTGCGTATCGGTTATGATAGTAACAATGCTATCACGAAACGCTTAATACGACCCGGACGAGAACACAGGTACGACGTACGGACATACATAACATCGGCAACCAAGTCAATGTCCACGGCCTTTGTTAAACAGTCATGGTGCACTGGCGTGTCTACCCAACCTAGGGCCTCGTGGTCTGTAGACATGTATGATAACCGCTACACCACAGTTGGTAGACAAGGGCAGTGGCTTCAAGCTTTTCATAACAGCACTTCTTAGGACTGCATAGCCCGTGACTAGTAAAGCTATTGTTCCGCCTTGGTACAGGGAATTGATAAGTTAGTTAGGTTGCGTCATTGTCCAAGTATATATAACCATCTGCAGTTATGTTCAATTGGTTTTTATGCATGGAGGGACTGGGTGTAGGGAGGTGTACGGCGATTTTGAGATAAAACGACGGCAGCAGAAGCAACTACGACAGCAGCTAGTACACCCCACCAAATATTCCAAGAAGCCCTAGGGGATCTGTCTCTGCAGCGGGTGGCCGCTGGGGTTTCTTCATCTTCCGATGTTCCCCTTCAAAGCGCTCGGTCTTTTCGAATGCAGGAGGTCCATCGTTATCTGGCGTTTTGCCTTACGTGTCTCCGCAACACGTTTCCCGGCATCCACCCTCTTGGGGATTCTCAACCTCTGTGTTTCCATTGTTTATATAATTTGTTTTTGTATATTCAATACGGCTCCCAGTCAGCCAGTTGTAAAAACCATACTTACTGGTGCAAACCAAAACCCTATAAATATACTGGCTGCTGCACGTGCATATACATTTATTGCTGTTTCCCCGAACTTTGAGTCATTTTATCACCAAGACGGGCCTTGTATACCGCATGTAATTGTTCCACATCTGCACTCGACATCTCTTGAAGCTGTTGAAGTGAAATATGATTCCCAAATCTTGTAAATAGTCCATGGACATGCCTTTATAGATAACAACAGCTAGCTGCTTGCAGTGGTCATCTTGTGATGGTTCTTGCGATGGCTCACCTAGTGATTCTATGAGACTATCGATATTCATTATGACTCTACGAACACGCAATACAATGGGATAAATATAGCACAGGTGTAGTGCAAGTATGATTATTAATAATGCTGTGTTCAACATGGCGCTGGACATTACTTAACTATTACTAAGCACTGATTAACTATTATTAGGCATTACTTAACTATCACTAAGCATTACTTAACTATTACTAAGCACAACTTAACTATTACTAAGCATTACTGAACTATTACTAAGCATTACTAAACTATTACTAAGCATTACTGAACTTATACTAAGCATTACTAAACTATTACTAAGCATCACTGAACTATTACTAAGCATTACTGAACTATTACTAAGCATTACTGAACTATTACTAAGCATAACTGAGTAATACTGAACTATTACCAAGCACAACTGAGCATTACTGAACTATTACTAAGCATTATTGAAGTATTACTGAGCATTACTGAAATATTATTGAACATTACTGAACTATTACTAAGCATAGCTGAACTATTAATAAGCATTACTGAACTATTACTAAACATTACTGAACTATCACTGAGCTTTACTTAACTATTACTAAGCATTACTGAATTATTACTAAGCATTACTTAACTATTACTAAGTATTACTTAATTATTTCTAGGCATTACTTACTTAATTGTGTGCTTAAAAGGTGGTCCACTTTTTAACACAAGTTTAGCATACTTTGTACTTGATAGCTTATCACGGATTTCTTGCCACTTTTCTTGTGGAATGCCACTGTTTTCGTTCATAACTAGATCAAAGCAATGAGCTGACTTGCAGTGGAATAAAGCAATCCACTCAGTCTGTTCACGTACATCAGTAACAACCGAGTTTTATTTTCAGTTAACACCCATAGCGATCGCTAAGGATGTCTACCTGAAAAAGCTAAATTTGATAATAATGTCCTCTTTTTCACAAGGTCACTTTCTGCAGAACAATCATCGATTATGCAGCTAGTAGGTATACCTAGCTAGAGCTTGCTTTTGATTTCAAGATATTTTGCAATTTATCTCTAGACTGCTAGAGGGATCTAGAAAGAAGACATTGCAGTTGTCAGAAAGGGGCTCGCGTTGTAAGTATGTTTGATTGTTAGATCAGGTGGGGCATAACATGAAAATTCTTGCAAATACGCCTGAATAGCTGGTTTATAATAGGTTCAACACACACTGCGTCTTTTCAGAGCCTGTTTTACCAACCGCATATAATCGCAGTGTGGGAATCTCTTGGTAAGTCCATATTTTATATAGTTTTTACATCTAACTTCAAACTCTGGCTAGGCGACCGTTCTTGATAACCAGTTTTTTTATCCGAGAGGACGAAGTCGTACATAATCACTGTACCTTCAGCTGCAGGAGTGCGGTTGATCTCCAGCGTCATACCTACACTGCCGTTACCCAACTTGCGGCCGTTACCATGTAGAGCATCATCATCGGTGCAGCGCAGATCAAGAACAAGAGCGTAGGGTTTTTGGAGATATGTTGCTAAATCGATGAAATGTAGACCGATCTCCTTAACAACTAAGCCTACCTCGGGATTGAGGCCCTCGCCCGTGGACAATCTACCTGAACCGAATACCCTCTCAGCCTTGTCCCAGTGCTGGTATGGGAGAACGCCTTAGGCATATAGCTGCTTAGAAACACCTTCAATGGTTTCACTGACCTTAGTGATATCGGGGTTCATGAAAGTCTCAGGTTTTCGTGCAAATCCACCATCATCAACTGGTAAGACGAACAACAGGACAATCCCGCTGGTACTGTGTCGAGGTAAATTCAAAGGGATAGTCCACACAGAACTAGTGAGGTCTAGCATTTCTCTCCGGTGCCTCTGTATATCTGTATAGTTTACCGGGTACTCATTCAACATTTTATTTCGTATCTCTGCTGCAAGGCTCGCTTGATTCACAACATCAAATTCCAGAGTCATCTTCTTCAGAGTGTAGGAAGCGTTGGTGCCATCGCTTGCAATGATAACCTTCTCGTTAGGTGCAAAGTATATGATGTATTCAAACCAATCGTGCAGACCTGACTGGTGAAATGGGGCGTGGCTACTCAAGAGACTAAAATCTAATGGTATAGCAAATATTTCCAAAAGCTTTAGCAATCGCGTTGTCACCCTTATTATTATCAGCTTTATCACCAGCACCTACACGAATTTTCTCTGCTTTTCCCTGGTAGTCGGTGTTACCTCTCGCGTTATAGGAGAGCCATAGGTCTGCATAGTTGTAGAACACATCTGCTCTGTCCAAACTCATGACAACTTTATCTCCAACTTTTACCTATAGTTTGCTCACAATGTTGCAGCCTATGTTATTGACAATAGTGCGATTGACATCTGTGCTATTCAGAATAATGTTGAAGGCCAGTCTGACCGTGCGTGGGACAATGACATCATGCTGCTGCAACTTCGGGAATTTGACAATCACATGATTACCTGCTGTGCCCGTTGGGGTATCAAGAGTAGCTTGATTAGTTGTGCGTACACCTTCCACACCCAGACCTGTGCGGGCCCTTCGTGTAGGCGCTAGTTTCTTTAGGTAATTCATTGTCATATTGAATATATATGCATATGTCAAATATGAGATGAAACTAGCAGAGATATACTATAGTCCTCATGGGTATTGGAGATGAAATTCAGCTGTAAAGAAACTTGCAAAAGCTGCAAAGGTGTTTGAAGATGAATCCCGGGCGTGGCTAAAGAAGCAGGCTGTGTAACAAATCTACCTACCTCCTCCCCACTATATACCACGACCTAAGTTTGACATTTCTACACCAAATCAAGTCCATCAAGCCGACCTCTTGTTTCTACTGCATGACGAAGTTGGACGCAAGACTTATAAACATGCATTAGTTGTGGTCGATGTTGCTAGTCGGTATAAAGAGGCTGGGCCTTTAAGCTCAAAGTACTCAACAGAGGTTGCTTCTGCATTTACCCGCATCTATAAGCGTAGTCCACTCGATAGGCTGAAACTACTTCAGTGGATCCAGGGCGTGAGTTCATGGGCTCTGTAACTGATACATTGAAGAAGCATGGTGTTGAGGCGAGACGTGGAATCCCAGACGCTCATTGCGATCAAGCTTTTGCAGAGCGGTTTAATCGTACACGAGCAGAACGGTTGTTCGAACATCAGTATGCTCAGGAAATGAAATTGCCTAAGGGAGAGAGATCGACAGAATGGATAGAGAGACTACCTGCCTTTGTTTCAGCTTTGAACAACGAAGTCACACGACTGATCAGAAAGAAGCCTGTCAATACTATCAAAGCTAAAATGGTGAAACAGAAACCAGCATCTCCAGCTGATCGCCCTGTTGGCTTGGAGGAGCAAAAAGTACCTATTGATCTTGTAATGCGTTATCTATACCAACCAGGTGAGCTGGAAGGAGGTCGACGTCGTACTACAGACCCTGTGTGGTCTGTCAATATTTATCTGATAGAACGGTCTGTTACAAAGTCTGGAGAGCCTGTCCTATATCATCTTCAAGATGGTCCGGGTCGTAAATTTGTTCGTGGAGAGTTGTTCATCATTCCTCACAACACCGAGCTCCCACCAAAATAATGCAACATGCAATTTGAGATGGGGTATTAAAATGATATAAGATATTAGTACGTGCAGAGAACAAGTATAATTGGCTACCGCTAGGTAAGAAAGAAACATGTGGAAGACTTGCTATGTATGATCAATGCTGGCAGGATCGAATAGTGATTAGAAATAGGAAACCCCCAACAGCACCATGTGTTTATTCTCAGACACAACTTTGCCATGGTTGTGGTGGTAAAATGGTTGTTAGAAAGATGATGCGCATTGAAAAACAAACTCGTATAGATTTCAAGAAGTGCTTGCCGAAATGATGCGCTATTAGAGACATGGTGTATCATGGCATACCATCTGGTGTGACAACCAATTAGAGAAATAACATACTATAGTATAACATCGTATGATTAATAACTTAAATAGAACTGCACTTAGAAGAGAGAGACGAGGCGTAGAGGAACTATGTGGTTCAAAGCAATATCCTTCTTGATGCCCCATCAGGTCAAAGAGGAAATTATATTAAAAAGGACTACATAAATGCCATCATTACCCATAGGTATATGCCAGCCCGCAGACCGATTCCTACTCCTAGAGCACCGAAAACCTGTGCCTGCTCCTAGACCTGCTCCTGCACCGAGACCTGTTCTTGCACCGAGACCTGTTCTTGCACCGAGATCTGTTTCTGCACCAAGGTTCAGACGGGCAACTGGGACAATTAACAATTACCTCCGAAGTTGGCAGATGAATATCGCAGATGGGCACCGATTGGGAGCTGATCCACTAGCCCTATTGGATGATGTTCACCCCGCAACTTACCGGAAGGTAGCAGAAGAGGTTGGAGCCCTTCGCGGATTAAATTTCCAGTTGGCACTCAGAGTGGGGCTGAAGAAGAATAATGGTGATGGAGAAACATAATTCACAAATCCAGTATTTCGCAGCCATCAGATGGATGTCCTGCAAGTGAATGAGATTGATGCAGCGCTCATCAACGCTTTCCCACGCATGATAGAATCTCTTAAGAAATGGACTCAGGATGGATGGTGGATAGAGTGGAGAACCTCTGGCTAAATATTGCCTGGTATCAACCACTACGAGGTGGGTCTTATATCGGTTTGCCGAAAGAACTCAAAGTTAAAAAGACTACCATCAATGTGAAAAACCGTGATGATAAGTGTCTTCGCTGGGCTCTCCGATCTGCTCTGTTTCCAGCCAAGAAAGATCCACACAGATGCAGCAAGTATCCCTCAAAAGACTGCTTAAACTTTGAAGGAATAAAGGCCCCGGCTCCACTCTCCCAAATCGAGAAGGTTGAAAAACAAAACAATCTGGCTATTAAGGTCTGTGGTTTGTATAAAGGGGTGATCGCCCACAGACTCAGCAAACAAGACAAGAACATTCCTAGGATCAACCTTCTATTGATTGAGAATGCATGTAAGTTCCATTACACGTGGATCAAAAGTTTCAGTCGCCTGCTCTATGATCATAGCACCCATCGAGAGCGTAAGCACTTCTGCAAGAGGTGTTTACACGGTTATTCCAGGGAAGATCTGCTCGAGGACCATAGACCTGATTGCATGGGAATTGGTCAAACAGCTGTATGTATTGAGATGCCGAAAGAAGGCGAAAACAAGCTGTCCTTCCAGAACTATCATAAGCAGCTTCCAGCGCCCTACCTAATCTACGCAGATTTTGAGGCACTCACTTGTAAGATAGATGGTCTTGGATCCAACCCCGCACAATCCAATACATAAAAAGACTCAACAGCACGAAGCGTGTGGCTATGGGTATATTGTGATCAGGTGTGATGATTGTACAGAACCTCCCGTAGTATATCGAGGACAAAATGCAGCTGAAAAGTTCCTTGAGGCTTTGCAGCAGGAAGAAACTAAGATCAAAGCAGTTCTGGCAAACCCTCGACCTATGGTAATGACCAGAGAGGAGTAGCGCGCACACCGGACAGCACAGGATTGTCATATATGTAAAATCCTCTGCATGGTGACTCTGTTCGCGACCACTGCCATAGCACAGGTAAGTTCACTGGTGCTGCGCACTATGCCTGCAACCTGAAGCTGCGCCTGAGCTCCAAAATAACCACAATCCCATTTGTGTTCCATAACCTGCGGGGCTATGACTCTCATTTCATCATGCAAGCCATCAGCAAAGTGGAAGAAAAGAGAACCTGCATCCCCAACAACATGGAGAAATATATATCCTTCTCCTTAGGTCGGTTGAGGTTCATCGATAGCGCACAATTCCTGCTTGCGTCATTGGATAAGCTGGTTGCCGCTAACGACCCTGTAGACTTCCGTATCACAACTGAATAAGAACCGAATAATAAAAGGAGACAATTGTTATTGCGTAAGGGGATTTATCCCTATGCGTATATGGATTCCTAAGAACGGTTTGGGAAGTGCCTATCTCCACGAGATGCCTTCTATAGCAAGAATACGGAGGAACGTATCTCCAATGAGGATTATCACCATGCGCAGGAGGTTTGGGGGGCATTCGAATGTGATCCTATGGGAGATAATCACGACCAATGCCTGCGGACTGATGTACTTCTACTGGCTGATGTCTTCGAAATATATCGGAAGACTTGCTTGCGGCAGTATGGTCTGGATCCAGCACACTATTTATACAAGCCCTGGATTATCTTGGGATGCACTCTTGAAATATACAGGTGTAGAATTGGAACTGGCTATGACATGCATCTGTTCTTCGAGAAAGGTATGAGAGGTGGCAGTTCCATGGTATTCAAGCAAGCGCTATGCTAAAGGCTATGACGATTCCAAGCCTAACAATCATATTCTCTACCTAGATGCAAATAGTCTGTATGGTTGGGCGATGAGTCAAGCACTACCCACAAATAGATTTGAATGGGTGGATAAAGTGCCCTCGCTGGATACGCTTTCACCTAATGCAGAAAAGGGTTACATACTCGAGGTGGACCTTGAGTATCCTCAAGAGCTACACGACGTCCATAATGCATACCCACTTGCTTCGGAACGTATGAAGGTTTCGAAGGAGTGGTTGTCAGATTATCATAAAAGGGCTTCTAAACTCGTAAACTGATGTTGAAAAGTTGGTTCCCAAACTCTGTGATAAAAAGCGCTATGTTGTGCACTACCGACATTTACAACTCTACCTCTCTCTAGGTATGAAGCTGACAAAAATACATCGTGCAATTCGGTTCGACCAAAGTAAGTGGATGGAACCCTACATCAGAATGAATACAGAACTCCGCAAGTAGGCCAAGACCAGCTTTGAGAAGGACCATTACAAGCTGAAGAACAATAGCGTCTTTGGTAAGACTATGGAAAATCTGCGTAAGTAAGAGTGTAGACGTCAAACTCGTGAGAGCCTCTGAAGATGACAAGCTTCGCCGGTGGATAGCTAGCCCCGCGTTTGCAAGGCATGTGGTATTTGATGATGATTTAGCCGCCCTATACATACACAAACGTCGGCCGATGCTTAACCGACCAGTCTACGTTGAGATGTGTATCCTGGACCTGAGATAACATCTGATGTACCACTTTTATTATAATAACCTGAAGGGGCAATATGGGGAGCGGTGCAATCTTCTCTTACGGATAGTCTTCTGCTTGAAATCCAAACCGAGGATGTGTATGCTGATATGAGTTTTGAGTCACACCTCTATGACACGAGTGATTATCCGACAGACCACCCGCTCCACAACACCACGAACAAAAAAGTGCTTGGCAAAATGAAAGACGAATGTGCTGGAGTACCCATTAGCGAGTATATAGGACTTCCACCCAAAATGTATTCTATCCCGAAGGAAGATGGAGGTGAGATCCGAAAAGCAAAAGGTGTTAAAAAGTATATTGTGAAAAAATGTACGACATCAGCAGTACAAAGAAGCACTATATAACAGCAAGACATTTCGTTATGGTATGAATCTATTGAAAAGCGAATACCACATTATATATAGCATGCGAATGAATCAAATTTCCTTGTCACCTCTCGATACCAAGCGATGGGTTGTGAGTGGATTACCCACCACTATGGCCTTTGGCTACAGGGATTAAACATACACAAAATATAAAGAAAAAATTGAAAAAATTGAAAAAAATATTTCAAAAATAAATATATATTTTTCTGTCATAAATTTTCAAGATATATGGGTGCCCCAGACAAAAACAACATTAAAAGTGCATTAGAACCCAAAACCAACAAATATAACGACGCAAATTAGTGAAAACAAAATCGACATAAAAAGTGGCCCAGAACCAGTGAAAACAAAACGACATAAAAGCGTGGCCCATAGTAGTATACAAAAGAGGGGTTTTGGGGCCCAGTCCGCCCAGCCAAATTAAAAAATATTAAAACGACGCAAACCCTGTGCGCCAGAACCCCAGCTCAAAACAAAAATGACATAAAAATTGCGTCAGAACCTCCCCGCCCAATTAGTGAAAACAAAATTATATATATATGTATATATATATATATATATATATATATATATATATATATATATATATATATATATATATATTTATATATTTATATATATATATATATATATATATATATTATATATATATATATATATATATATATATATATATATATATATATATATATATATATATATATATATATATATATATATATATATATATAATATATATATATATATATATATATATATATATATATATATATATATATATATATATATATATATATATATATATATATATATATATATATGACAAAGAGTATTGGTCCTAAAACGCTACCCGTGGGGGGTGCCACTAGTTATGTCATTTAAAGAAGAGAAGCACCCGTTGACTCTCACTCTTTGCACACGGTTGGAGAGAAAGCCTGCTTCAACAAGCCAAATAAGGGGTCACGAAAACCATTTCTATTGAGTTTTTTTTAGAATTCGCTCATGAGGGACTGTGTCAAAAGCTTTCTTGAAATCCATTAGGACGTTATTAACTGGTAAGTTGCTGTCGGCAGCTGCTGACCAAAAATCCAAAGCATTCAGAAGTTGGAGAGTGGTTAAACGCCTTTCATAAAACCAAATTGTTGGTCGCAGATCAGATAATTATGTAAAAGATAATCCATTATATGCTCACGGAGGATAAATTCCAAAATCTTGCCAACTATACTAGTGAAACTCACAGGTCTATAATTGTCCGGTTGTTACGGGTAACCCTTTTTTGTAGATGGCAGAAATGTTGACTAGTTTCCACATGTTAGGAACTTCCATTGAATAAAGTGACTTGCGGGTAACGTTTTATGTGATCAGTGCTCAATTTATGACAATAGTCACAAAATTATATCAACATAGACTTTTCCGAAAAATGACAAAGCCCCTTTTGAAAATAAAAAATTCTCCTCAATTACTCTCCTAATATGAGAAATTGGCGACGTTTGTCAGTCCCATGTATGGAAGGAATGTGTCCCCGTTGGAAAAGTGCCCCTTTCTTAAAATGAAGTGTCCCTTTTACTTTACTTTGTTGTTTTGGGCTCACTTATTCTATCTAAAGATTGCAATGGAGGAGGGGGACATATGACCTGCAAAGTCCCCCTATCAGAGTCGTACTTCACTTTTCAAAAGCTTCCTGCTCGAGTGTTTAACTGCTATTGAAAAGATTAGTCATCTCGGAACAGTGCAAAGAAATTGAGAATACACGTAACATAAACGGTAAATACATACATGAAAAAGTCAGAGAACTAACAGGATAAACGTACCTGTACACATACAGGTTGCATTAAATCCAAAGGTGGTAACATCCTCATGGACAGAGAGGACATCCTACACCGATGGTCAGAATACATCAAAGAACTCTTTGATGATAACAGAGGAGAAAAACCTACCATTTAAAAAGAACATGGAGGGCCCATTAATACTAAAGGAGGAAGTGCAAAGAGCCATCAGTAGCATGAAACATGGCAAAGCATCAGGACCTGACAAAATGCCATTTAATTTTTTTGTGGCTCTTGATGATGTAGGCATTGAAACTTTAACTAGGCTATTAAATATGGTCAGATACCAGCAGATATGAGCAAATCTATCTTCATAACCTTACCCAAGAAACCAGGTGCAACAGAATGCGAACTACACAGGACCGTTAGCTCGATGAGTCATATCACCAAGGTCTTGCTTTGTGTTCTAATGTCCAGGATGAGAAATAGTATTCGGCCAAAAATGTCAGAAACAATTTGGTTTTGTTGTAGACAAAGGCACTAGGAATGCAATATTTACACTATCAATGATCATGGAAAGGCGCATAGAAGTACAGACATAAAAACTTATTTTCATGTTTCGTTGATTACTTCAAAGATGAAGATCTCTTTGAACGATAATTTGAAGATTCAAGGGAAAGACCTAAGAGTTATAAGAAACCTATACTGGGAACAGAAAGGAGCAATAACGCGAAGGAGATTACAATGAATTTAAGGAGAGAAGTCAGGCAGGGGTATGTTTTGTCACCAGATCTTTTCAACATTTACAGTAAAACAATACTTCGTAAGATCGACAATCTGAGGGGCTAAAAGTTGGAGGCTATAATATGAATAACTTACGATATGCAGATGACATGGTACTTATAGCAGAGTCAGAAGAAAAGCTGATGTCTCTTCTTTACAAAGTTGTAGAGGAAAATAAAAAAAAAGGGCTGTTTCTAAATATAAAGAAAAGAGAATGAATGGTGGTTCCAAAAAAAAAGAAGAAGCCATAAACCCATTATGTAGTATGCAAAGCCAAGGAAAAACAATTAAACAAGTACAACAATTTAAGTACTTGAGCTACACATTAACATCAGATAGTCAGTGCATTAACGAAGTTAGAAAACGCATTGCAATTGCCAAAGACATGTTTACAAAAATGAATCCAATTTTAAAAAATTGAAGCATTGGAATGGACACGAAAGTCCGTGTCTTGGAAGCATATTTATAGTCTACTCTGCTCTATGGCTGTAAATGCTGGACAATTACCAGTGACATCAAGAAAAGATTAGAAGCTTCGGAAATGTGGTTTATTAGGAGAATGTTGAAAATATCTTGGACAGAAAGGAAAACAAATGATGATTTCCTGATAGCTTCAGTCATGGACAGGACCCTACTCAATGCCATCAGAAGGAGACATGGAATTCTTCGGGTATGTTTATCGGGAGGGTGGGTTGAATCAGCTTGAAGTATGTGGTAAAATGGAGGGGAAAAGAAGGCAGCGAGTCCAAGATGTCCAAAGATTAAGCAACTGTGCAACCAACAACAGCCTAAGTAACAATAAGTTCATGCGCTTAGCTCTAAACAAAAGTGACTGGAGGGCCAGAGAGAGAGAGAGAGAGAGAGAGAGAGAGAGAGAAAGAGAGAAAGTCATCTCGGATGGCGGTGTGAGAACTTCAATTTCTTAGTTAGTGAGTAGAAGCTTTGCATTATATTTATAAACCCTGTACAGTGTCATGTATTTAGATCATTTTTAGATATCTCCCACCTTTAATATTTGTTGCACTTTTAAAGTTACTTATAACGATTGAGTACCACCTTGGCTCCTTTACTGTTATTTTCGCGATACTGAATCTGCAGATTTGGGTGTGTTTCAATTTGTACGTATTTCTAAAGTAGGCCCCAATCAGGAGTTATTTTTAGTATTAGTGTAAAAAACTATTAAGGTGAATTCGTGAAATATCCGGCAACCTGATTTAGTTCCCTTCAAAACCGATGACTACATGTTGTTAACTCATTGTTTTGCATTTGATTAGTGCCAGTGTGCCAGTCTGGCTAGGCCTACTGCGTGTAGGGTAGGCCGAGTACGTAAACACGTCTTCTGTCTGTCCAGTCATCGCCGGGTGTAGACCTACTAATGTAATTTCTCCTACTTCCTATTCTCCATTATGATTCCCGAATAACTGAAGAAAGATAAATAAGAAAATTGAACAAATCAGAATCAGTGTTACTGTTAGAAGTTTCATCCTCCTATTTTAGCAACATTCTGATTAAGGTAAGTAATTAAGTTTATTTGCTTACAATTTTACAAATAGTAGGCTAGCCTTGCCCTTAGTTTTGGAATCAGTTACCATCATTTGACCGTAAATTCTTTCACTTAAAACCCATTTCTGTATGCTGACATTGTGTGATTGCTGTTGTTTACTGATCTGCGGCCTTACGAAGGTTAGGCTAAGTTATATTTTTGTCCTATGCACGCCATTGGAGATAAAAGACAAAAATATTTGACAGAACATCTTAGCTTTACACAACTTCCCTGAGAATATTCTTCACTAAAACATTAAAAATCTTTTATCACCAGGCCTACGTTCACAACAAATTTATTGTTTATCCACAAAATAATCCCGCATGAAACTTACTCGCGATGCGAACAACTATTTGGCCATTACTTAAATTTGCAGAACTCGAAGCTGTTGTCTCTTCTGGATAAAGTTGTAGAGGAAAGTGGAAAGAGAGGGCTGTTTCTAAATGTAAAGAAAACAGAATGAATGGTGGTTTAAAAAAAAGAAGAGGCCATAAACCCATTATGTAGTATACGAAGCCAAGGAGAATGTTAGCTTGATAAGCCACGATGTTATAGTGTGCAGATCTGCCTATGAAAACCCCAAAATAAACAAGTATTTGGGGATTTTTCATTCAATTTTTTTTTTTCTGCTACGACTATTGTTCGTGGACCAGAGTGGATTGTCTGGCGGGCCAGATTTGGCCCGTGGGTTGCCTATTAAGAATCGCCGGTCTAGATTATCAGGACCGACAGTAAGACTTTCAGACTGAAAACAAAACAGAAAATTAGATAACACTGTGCTTTCTATCACAGGATTTGACAAAAGGCAAGACAAGAATGATTTATACGACATATGCATTTATTACTGTTGATGTTAATATTCATGAAAGTAATTGTATCAAATACCTAGGAATTAGGCTCAATACTAATTTATCCTTATATAAACATATTACTGAAAAATACAAATCTGCCATGTACACATTGTATCGTGTAAACGTCTTACGTTCTCACTTGTCCAGATCATCCCTTGAGCAGTTGTTGCATTCATTGGTAATTTCCCAGTTAGATTATTGTTACACATTGTTCTATGGATTACCCAAAGCTTCCATATTCAAGCTTCAAAGAGTACGAAACTTTGCGGCCAAGCTTATCTTGAACAAGAAAAAACATGATAGTGTATCAATGTGCTTGAAAGAGCTTCACTGGCTACCTGTAAATTCTAGAATCCTTTTTAGATTGTTATGCATATCATATTGGCCCCAGATTACTTATCTAAATTCTTTATTTTGAAGGACAACAGGTATTCACTCAGGTCCAACAATTTATTTTATGTACATGTACCATTTACTGTGCCTTTTGGTGGCAGGGCTAAAAGAATGGAATAAATTGCCCACTGATATTAAAAACTCCAGCAACTTTGCAATTTAAAAAAAAGCTTAAGACTTTTCTTTTTCGTAATGCTTTTCAATAATGTGTTATTCATTGTTTGCCCGTTTTTGTTAAGCGCCGCTGTGTACATTGGTTATCATTGTAGATTTAAGCGCTTTATAAGTATCAATTAATAATAATAATTACTCGACTACTCCTCCACAGATATCAATATCAACTGAACTGAATACTGTACATACACTAGCATTTCTACTCAAAATAGCAATACACTAAGACCTTATATTTACACAAGTGAAATAGTTACCATGGAAACCACATGAGAAGGTAAATTCATATTCACTGACTCCATGTGACTTTGTTTACTGCACATAAACATTAGCAAACTAGCAGTCAAAACATGGAGTAATCCTAGACATTCACTAATACTGTATAATCATTGAATCAATGGGAATCTCTTTAAAATCATATAAACATTATACAGGTGGAGATTAATTACAGTATAAGTATAGCAAATCTCAGACATAAGACTTGAACTAGAATTTAATAATAAATAAATCAACAACTTAATCAAAATATGAAACTTTTCTTATTCTACAAAAAAAAATTGTGCACAAGCTTGATTTCCGATTTGGCCAATTCGGTTTGTTTGAGTTCAGATAGAGTTAAGGTACCATTTAATTTGAAAAATGTCACAATTCCACAGAAATTTGAGTGAGATGATTTTCTAGGTGCCGAAAATGATAAGTTCTACTTACAACATACGTTGCTTTCTTTTATATCAAAGTTGACGTTCATACCAATTTCCGGTTGTAATAAAACAAAACATGTCCAAAGTAATATAACAAGATGATCAATTTAACATAAGTGGAACTCCTGTATGTAAAATGTCCAGAAACACAAATTCAGGAAAGTACACATCAGCAGCCTGAAGAATACAGCAGCTGGCTCATAGCAATGATAGACATTTTATGGCTTTTCACTTTCTATAATCTGAATTCTGGAAATACATTGCTGAAATTTAAATTGTAAAGATGGCTTTTGGCATCTTCAGGTACAGTACCTTATCTGCATAAATATTTGACAATGACAGTTTAAAAAAGTTTTGGAGTCAAAAGTACTGAACTTGCTGGAATAATTTAACTTGAACAGTTTTGTATTTTACAAGAACGAGTTTGAACTTTTTCTGCCTTAATGTTTACTTGAGATTACAAAACTTTTGTTTCTACCAAATTTTCTTAGTTGATACACTCAGCAGTAGAAAGTTTACTTTTGCAGATATTTTTTTTAAGTGCTGATAGTCAACAGTTTGGTTTAATGTCCGAACGGGAATGAATACGTATGTCCTGATTGGGACACTCACACATGCGCAGAATACATACGTACTGCAATGGTGTGCGCCATATTGAAAGTGGAGATTCATTATATACTTTCATGGAGTCGTTTCAACTGTTCAAGTACACTATATGTGTACAGTCACGATGCACACTTGTACTGTATATTGCTAAAACTGACAGTGACACAGTGACTGGCCTATCGGCAGGAAATGGCTGTGGTCAGTTCAGCAAGAGAATTAATGTATGTTGTAAAGGCATTACTAAGATTCTCTATTTGTAACCGTGGAGCTATTAACTTAAAGCTGTAACTAAAAACAAAGTTCGTTGGGAATTATTTCTGAAAAGATTTCTTTGTTTTCCATCTTAAGCTAACAAAGCTGTACCATGGGGCTGTACTGAACACAATGGGTCTGATTCAGGCAAGGTTACAGCGCTTACATTGTTATCATCCGAGAAGTCTCTATGTATGATCTGTGCTGGTGCGATAAAAGATAAAAAATAAACAAAGTCCGACTTACAAAATGTGTTGCGTCTTTTAACCCCCTCATTGAGTAGTGGGTAGGGATTTCACCTCAACACCCAGTGGTGATCTTAGATCTATGCCCAAAAACTAGTTTGCAGTTGAAATGTGATTAATATTTCATATAAAAATGAATTTATGGGAGAAAGAAACAAAATCTTTTTGAAAATTTCTCCCATTGACGTAATACGTACAAAAAAGTGAGTAATAATTCTTGACTCAAAAAATGTGTTGTCTTCCCAGTTTCCACAACCCTCCTCATGGGCTATAGTGGGTAGGGATTTGACCTTGATACCCAAATTGGGGGTCTTAGAACTATGTTTAAAAAACAGTTTGCAGTTGGAATGGAATTAATATTTCATGTAAAAATAAATTTATTGGATAAAGGAAAATAAAATTGTTGAACATTTCTCCCATTGACATGATTGACTTAACACGTACAAAAAGCGAGTAAAAACTTTTAATTTTATATAAAAAATGAAATATATTTCAACTGCAAGCTGTTTGCTTGGTATAGTTCTAAGTCAGGATCAAGTACCTACCCACTAGCTCTTGAGAGGCACGGACGAAAGACGCAACACATTATGTAAGTCGGATTTGAGTTTTATTTTTTTACTTACTGATCTTACAGATGTAACCTAATGTAAGTGCTGTGATCCTGTCTTAACTGCCTAACGTTGTAACATGACAATGCAACTATAATAATACACTGAACATGCACTGGCAGACTGTTAACCTACACACAGATCATCAAAAATGTCTTTATACTGTTTAAAGTTTACTTTCAATGTCCCTGGAGATGTTCCTGAGAACCTTACATAACACTCCAACAACGATTAAGTAAACGGTCGTTGAGATTCTACAGTCGCGAAACACATGAAAAATCAAGTGAAACCTTTCATATATTTCCGGAATATCCTGAAAACACACCAGTAACTGCTTGATTTGCGCCGGTAGAAATGTCAGTAAAGGTTGTATTTACATATATATTCAAAATAATTGAACATTTTGCATAAAAATCTACTCTACACGGATTGCAAAAGGCTTGTTCTAACAGCAATCAACTTTCTCCGTTAACTTTGTACAAGGCGCAACTCTCGAGAAGCGATGCATGATGGGCTGTAAATAGCCATTTTCTTAATGAATATGCATATGATTCCTGAATGGGAAATAACACTACGATTTCCGTTCGGGACATTAAACTGGACTGGTCAAATCAGTAGTCGAAAATAGCCAGAGTTCTATCAACAAAATTTACAGATGAGCCAGAGATAATTCTAAAGACTTTCTCGGTGTGTAGTGCCTACTTCTAAACTAAACATTTTGCAACATCACTTAGCTATTACATAATAATCACCTTCACACCATTGGTCCTTTAACTCTTAATAAATGTTCTTATGCATATTGATGAAGGCTAATATCATAACAAAATTACATCATTTTCCAAGTACATATTTTGGTGGCTGTCTATCGAGTTTGTGACAAATTGAACAAAGAGCAGATTTGTCAGAGGCAATATAACTGTCTCCTCCTAGTATACAGAAATACTTAAAACCCATGGTCAAACTGAACCCACATATTGGAAAACTTGTCAAACATACTTTAAAAACTAGTTTTTAATATAAAACACATAGCAGTATCATATTTTCCTCATTTCTAGGTAAAATTATCAAAAACATCCTTACTCATCTAAATCCCCTCAATAATCTCTTTCAGATTGAAGGTAAATTATTTACAATAAATTATACCTGAAGAGTAAGTGGTCACCAAGACAACTAGTCTGACAGTTAATGAGAGACAACATTCCCTCAACTGAAGGACATGCAAAAGAAAACTTACTTTTTATAGTGGAGGTGAAACTAAGGATGCCTCAAATAATCTCAGGGTTACACTTGAAGAATTTCTAGTTTGTAGTTACCCTATGTACCCAGTAAAATTGCTACCTACTGATATAATTTGTTTACATTTGATCTAAATTAAAGCGCTTTAGTGTATAAAAAGGTATAAAAAAGCTGGAATTTGGCCCCAAAATATTTTTTGGTCTTCCTACTGACCCACTTTTTCTGTACAAGATGGGTAACTCCAAACATACAATATTTTAAGTGTAATCTAACATGGTAACAAGAAGATAAAAACTCTCCATAGAGGATGAATCTCTTCTTTTATTTGGAAAGGTGAGATATTATGTGCTGTTGATCACAAAAACAAGCAAATGTGTGGCATTATGAAAAAGTTGGGTGTTTTACCAATTTTTTATACTTGAACAAATTTAATTGTTTTGTTAATGCCTATTTCCCACTATATTAGTCCATCTAATACAGTACCTTAGATCTATAAGGATCAACTTTGTCATTCAGCAACTTTCTTGACACAACTAATAGGTTTGTTTGCCAATGAATCCTAGTAACAGTTCTTAAATGTAACTCACTGAAGACGCCTGACCTTTTGAAACTATTAATAAAGTTTGCTCTTTCTTACATTTTCTTTTTAGTGAGGACAAGATGTCATGGGATCCGATCACCTCGGTTTGTCTGGTTGCGGACAGGAAGAACGTGCCATCTGGGCATGAAGTGGTAAGTACAGTGTTTTGTTATGAGCAAAAAATATGCTTGATAATTAAAATTCCTGGTTAAGAAAGATAACAAAAAAAAGATTTGATTTTGTAGCTTGATATTTTTTTGGGTTAAATTTCTCTCTCTTGGTATATTGTGTTGTTTCTCTTGATATTTCTTTCTCTTTGGTATATTGTGTTGTTTCTCTTGATATTTCTTTCTCTTTGGTATATTGTGTTGTTTGTAGACTAAATGTTTATAATCTATGGACAGGTGGCAATAATTTGAGCTTAATTGAGAGAAAGTATGTTATCAACCATGAAAATAGCAACAACAAAAAAACTTTTAATCATAATTGACCATTTTACAACAGTTTTAATATTAAGGCCTTCCTACAAAAATTTCTGCAAATTTAGTTTAAATTTGTGACATTCACAAAGAGAATGTCTTTTATGTGAAATGCTTTTCAATCCTACACCACCGTTATTTGAATGAGAGCAGTTAACTATGACCAGGATTTAATTCCCGATCATACCCCCAATCAAAAGTATATAAGCAGGAGATAACAATCTGATGATTTTCAGTGGCGTAGATTTTAGAACATAAATTGAAAGAATTAAATTAAGATTTTACATCTTCTTTTCCATGGATCACAACTTTTGCATCAATAAAGGTTATTCAAACTTTGATTGGCTGTAAATCGGAAATTACAAATGGTTAATATTAATTCTCTACCTGTCCATATACCTGTAAAATTCCCGAATATAAGAAACAGTGGAAAAGGTCGAACAAAAATGACAAGATTTGTATTGCTTGATATTGTGTTTTTGTTGAATTTCTTTCTCTTTTAATATGTATTGTTTGTAGAGTAAATGTTGACTCTTCACCAGCTCATCCATGGAGAGAAATGAGAATTTTTATGTTTTTCTTGACTGAAAAAAGGTTTATTATCACTGAATTTTTGCCTCCTTGGCATGTCATAGAAACACATCTGGTTGGTGATCTGTGATACTCTGTGCTCATTTCCTGTTTTGGATTGAAATACAGTACATTGAAACCTGAATGAGTCATATCCTGTAAACCACAGGAAATATTATTAAAACCATAATTTGATTGAGATTAAATACCATATTGATTTCTGAAGACCAAACAAGCATGTTAGGAGGCCAGGAGATGACACTCTAGGGGCCCCTTTTTTTGGTTGGTGGGGAGGGGGTTGGACAACCTGTAAGTGAAGCTTGCTCAATATACCGGTTTGGTAACTAAAACCAGTTTCGATATGATTCATGTTTTATGAAAAACCAGAAGTACCAAAAAAAACAAATCACTAACAATTTGTTTTAAAAAAAAAGTAAAAATCAGTTTTATTTCAGTAAAAGAAAAGTTCATTATTGTGTAAGAAAGTATTTTGAAGTATCTTTTTATATATTTGTAAAAATATGTGATATTTATGCAGATTAGATTAATGATACGAATGAGAAATGATAATGTTTTGAAATGCGATGCATTACCTGTAATAACAGGCTCGAATCTGCTCTATAAAGTTTGTGTCTTCTTTCTGGGCTAATATTTCCACGAACACAGCAACTGTACCTTCATTTCTTTATAATCCTATTTATTTTAAGTCCTTAACATTCTATCCTGAGTCCTTTTGTCTTGTAAAATACTTTGTTCATCCATTCAAAATCCTGGCGATAACAATACCGCAAATCACAAGACCATTCACTCACAACCAACTCTGCCCTACATGCACTGTGCAAAACTACAATTACAACACATTGTGTATGGGCACGATGGCCCCTGGATATGAAAAATTGTGAATGAATATCATGACTCACGAGGGTGACTTCAGTGCTGTAATAGGTCCAAAAATTCACTTTGTTCCCACTGTATGTGAATCAGCGCAAGGTGAATTTTTCTCATGCTCCGCACCAGTACAGTAACAACAGGGAGCTGTCATGGTAGCAACAAGTTAGTGGAATTTATATCTTTGTCAGTTGCCCGCTGATAAGCGATAAGTTGTTTCTTGACGTTGTGTATCATATTTTCGAAAGTTTTTAAAGTAGTATTTATCTGGGAAAAACCGTCACTATAAATGCATGGTAAAATGCATAATCGCTTTGGAATAACACGATGCAAAATGAAGATAAATTATTCCTGTGCTATCACGGGAGAGAAAATGACCACTCATCCCCTCAATTTTTTGTATTCCTTTTCGATCTCATTTTCATGTGTAAAATATACTTTTGAACAACTGTCCAGGTAAATTGTTCAGATTTAAAAGAATGAAGGATTTCATGCATTTTGTCAAAATTCTTCCATTCTTTGTTATTATGTTTACTCATAAAAGCACTAGCGATGGAATCTTTCGTTCCAATCACATGTGCATGTAGTTGCCCCATGTCACGTGTGATTCGCTTGGGGGTACAAGCTCAAATGATTTAATTGGTTCGAAGTAGAGTGAGTTTATAGATGTTTTTTGCGGACCCCTTTTTGGTATGCATAAATTATATCATATTATTTCTACATTCTGCTCTGCATATCGTTTCACAAGTACAAAGAACAAATAATGTTCAAATACAGATGTGTTTTGCCATTTTACACGATTCTGAGTGACCAAAAAAATTGCTTATCATACTTAAAAACCAATGTAAGACTAAAAATCTCATCTGCAGAGTGCCTTAAAATTGATTTTACTTGGGTGTATGTGTGCGGCCTGTTGTAAAAATAAAATGTTTTTACAGCTCCTTGCTGAAACAAGGTCCTGTTTAATTATGGAATACAAAGTAATTCAGTCAAATTTTCAATCATGATGTAATCAAATCACTTATCTTATTATTTGATAGAGATTGTAGGTAATACACTTATTTTTTCATTTTGAAGAAGAAAATACAAATTTGGTAGGTAGTGGGGCACTACTTTTTATTAGCGGGCATTTTCTTTTCTGTGCACTACTGTTCGCTTAGTTTTGTCGAAGACCATATAAGGCTATATGGCGGGACCCTTTGGTGGCTTTTAATATAATTGAAAATGCACAAACTGGGCCAATTTAAAGTAAAAGCATAGCAAGAATGATTATTGAACTTGAAAAAAAAATAACAGAGGTATGCATGATTAATGATTTTCTTATTTTTAGTTGAAGAGCCATGGCCTGACCATGGTTAATGTTTCAAAGAAATGTTGAGTATCAAGTGGGTGGGATCTCTAAGATTTTTTCGCTGTAGGTGAATGAGCAACAATTGTACTGTGTGATCAAGTACATGTATAGATGGCTAGCATTGCATCGTAAGATGACACAATTAGAGGCTTAATTTGCATGTGTTTTACAATTATCTGACAAATTTCCTTCCTTTTCACATGAAAGAAAATTGAAATCATCACTGAATAGAAATCATGAGCAAATAAAGGCATATATGTAGCCTGTCAACACAGCCTTTTTGATAACTTTTTTACGTGACTGCCTTGGGACATCAGGAACTGTTTAATGCTTTTCGCACCTATAGACTGACAAATAGGTAAACTCGGCATCATTTGAGGGGCAATTTGGGTAATAAAATCAATAAATAAAATTTTACTCAAACAATATTAAAGTTTATTAATACATTTTATTTATCAATGCCTCAGTTATCATTTTCAACATTACAGAAAATAGTGTGATACAAACTTCTTTAGCTGTTATCATATTACAGTGCATGCAATGCACTTTATGTTCAGGGCTTGTTTACATTACAGGTAAAAAACTGGTTTTCCAGTTAAAACCGGTTTTTGTTTTGGAAACCGACTGGTTTCACATTGGGGCAAAACCGTGCAAGCTTACTGTAAGTTTATATATAGGTTATTAGTTGACTAACCAGCTAATACTGCTGTGTATTTTTACCTGTCTTTTAGCGAGAACAAAGTTAATCACTGCCAATTTGATACAATGGACAAATTTGGGCGAATTTTTGACCACATTTAGGCCAGTTTTGAACAATTTTTGGAACATTTTAAACTAAATTTCTGTGGTTTTCAACCAAATTTGGATAAATTTAGACAACATTTTCTCAATTTTCAACCAAATTTAGGCAATTTTTTAATAGATCTGAGCAATTTTCAACCTAAGTTTAGACTATTCAAAAATATTGTGTAGTTTTAACCAAATTAGGACATTTTTAGCAAATTTAGGTAATTTTTTAAACTTAAATTGGGCAATTCTAAACCAATAATGGGGCCTATTAACTACAAATTATGTGACCAAAAATCAAAAAATGATTGCTATTACTTGTCTTTAGGCCCATCGAGCTACAAATCGTTGGGGCCCAACGGGAAATCTCCCGGTATCTTGGTGGGCTATGCCGCGCCTGAACTCCATACACATTTTCAACTTTCATCTATGAATATTTCAATATCTCTTTAATACAAAAGTAGTCTGTTTTTCTTTAAGTGGTGTTAAGTCACATCATGTCTTCCTAGGTTGGTGCAGCAGTCAAAGTAAGAGCTCCTTGGTTGGTGAGTACCAGCAGAAATGAAGTTCAATTGTCCGTATGTGTAGTTCGCTTATTACAGTTAAGTAACGGTGACCTTGATGTCAATTGCTGCATGACGAAGTCTGTATACTTTATCTTAATAAAATATTCCCATGGATTTTCATTTTTGGTTTGCATGCGTAGCATTATGCGAACCTATGTAATGGCGATTACGGCCCTCTGGCCGTCCACAGATTTGTCCTGAGATTTCCTCAGAAATGTTAAAGTTTTTTGAGAATTTCTCAGAAAATGTTATAGATTTTTTAGACTTCCTCAGAAAAAGTTTAAAATTCTTCAGATATCCTTATGGAAGGTTAGAATTTCCTTATGAAATGTTAAAGTTTTTTAGAGATACTTAAGATAGGATTGAAGACTAGTTTTCCTAAAAAGTCTACAACACATTTGATATTTTCTTAGAAGATAACTGTAAAATGGTGTAATTTTCCAATATTCTTCAGAGATCTTCAAGTCTCTCTTGTAGTACTTGAGATTTAAAATCCTTAAAATTCTTCAAAATATTTGGGTACCAACAGTTGTATCAGGCATGATTTTTTAAACTCCACCTTTATTATTGTGCTCATTTGCATAAAGTTGCTACAGTATTATGACCTGACCAGACTTTTTTTATTTAATATGTTTAGTCAGGGAGTGTGACAGGATGTGATTGCATATAAACATAGGGAGGGATGCCATGTGGGACATGGATGGGGGCCATGAAGGACATGATTTAATATTTACCATGTTGTATACACCAAGGGCTAGATCACGCATAATTATTTGACTCCACCTTTTTTTCTTATTCAACAACTCATTTGCATATAAGTTATTATATGAATTGACACTTTAATTCATAGTATGCTCAATCAGGGACTGTGATAGCTAGGATGAGACTTCTTATGGAGCTTATGGACTGGCATGTGAGACATAGGGTGGGATGCCATGTGGGATGACATGTGGGACATATGGTGGGATGCCATGTGGGACATGGGATGGGATGCCATGTGGAACAGGGTGGAATGCCACGTAGGATATATGGTGGAATGCCATGCAGGACATAGGGTGGATTGCCATGGGGTGGAATGTCATGTGGGACATGGCGTTCCACCCCATTTCAACAAGTCATTTGCATATAAGTTGTTATACGAACTGACACTTTTATACATAGTATGCTCAATCAGGGAATGTGATAGCTAGTATGAGACTTCTTATGGAGCCTATGGGACATCATGTGAGACATAGGGTGGGTTGCCATGTGGGACATGGGATGAGATGCCATGTGTGACATGGGGTGGGATGCCATGTGGGACATGGGGTGGGATGCCATGTAAACAGGGTGGAATGCCACATAGGATATGTGGTGGAATGCCATGCAGGACATAGGGTGGATTGCCATGGAATGTCATGTGGGACATGGGATGTCATGTGGGATATCATGTGGGACATGGCGTCCCACCCCATTTCAACAAGTCATTTGCATATAAGTTGTTATACGAACTGACACTTTTATACATAGTATACTCAATCAGGGAATGTGATAGCTAGGATGAGAGTTCTTATGGAGCCCATGGGATGTCATGTGGGACATGGGGTGGGATGCAATGTGGGACATGAGGTGGGATGTCATGTGGGACATGGGGTGGGATGCCATGTGGGACATGGGGTGGGATGCCATGTGGGACATGGGATGGGATGCCATATGGGACATGGGGTGGGATGCCATGTGGGACATAGGGTGGGATGCCATGTGGGACATGGGGTGGGATACCATGTGGGACATTGGGTGAGATGCCATGTGGGACATGGGGTGGGATGCCATGTGGGACATAGGGTGGGATGCCATATGGTACATGGGGTGGGATGCCATGTGGGACATGGAATGGGATGCCATGTGGGACATGGGGTGAGATGCCATGTGGAACAGGGTGGAATGCCATGTGGGACATGGTGGGATGCCATGAGTAACACAGAGTGTGACATAGGTTGGGATGCCATGTGTGACATAAGGTAGGATGCCATGTGTGACATAAGGTAGGATGCCATGTGTGACATAGGGTAGGATGCCATGTGTGACATAAGGTAGGAGGCCATGGGGACATGGGATGTGATGCCATGTGGGACATAAAGTAGGATGTCATTAGGACATTAGGAGGGATACCATGTGGAACATATGGTGGGATGTTATGTGGAACACCAGGTGGGAAGCCACTGATGCGGGACACAGGGAGGGATGCCATGTGGGACATAGGGAGGGATGTCATGTGGTACATATGGTTGGATTAATGTGGGACATACATGTAGGATGGGATCCATGTGGATTATAGCATGGGATGCCATGTGGGACATGGTGGATTGCCATGTGGGACATATGGTGGAATGCCATGTGAGACACTGTATGGTGGTTTGCCATGTGGGAGATATGGTGGAATGCCTTGTGGGACAAGGCATGGGATGTCAAGTAGCCCAGTCGGTTACGGCTTCGTATTTTGAGCGCGAGGTTATGAGTTCGAATCTCACTGAGTCTTATTTTTATGGGTTTTTTTCTTCCTCTGTTTCTTTCATTTGAATTTTTATTGCTCGCGAAACAGTAAAAATTTCATGTCAGGGACTATGCGCTGGATATGGTCAAGCTACTGTTTAAATCGAACAGAACAGGGGTAATAATCTGGAGTAAGCCGAATATGACTGTACCCGGTAAGCCCCGAAACAAAACTAGGTTCATGTCAAGTGCACAAAACACACCTAGAATTGTCTCGTTTTGTTGCCCTTTGCAATTGATAAACGACTTTTAGTTTGAGAATTTATATTAGTGCATTCTTCAACTACACAATGCTACAGTATTTTGTTTAATATTTACTTGGAAAATGTAATATTTTAGAAGAACAAACAGAGATGCTGTTGTTACTAGTTTCAATGGCATCCACATGTTATACGTGGCATCAATGCATTGCTTACATACAGTCGTTCCCAAAATGACGTATTGAGCCTTATTCTGGGTCTTGCACACATTTCTTTTACGATTTTCTCGCAACCAATGGGGTTTTGTGCAGAAAAAGTTTTATTTTTGCAAATCAAATTATCGAAATAACATATTTAACGTAAGATTCGACCCCCATGGCAGGACCACTTTAAATATGGTCAATATTAAAGGAAAGGTATTGTCCAATAAATACATTCAGAAGTGAACGCTGCAGTGCTGGTAATGTCACTTTCGGTTTTCAATTTTCCCTATTGATCGCAATAAATTTTGCAATGTTATTGATCACACACCTGTCGGTCCGAACATAGGGGTCTACATAATACATGTGTTTTCGATAACATTACGGATTTCTCTGAATCAATCAGGAAATTGAAAACCAATGATGTTACCACCATGGCGGTGTTTACTTCTGAATTTCTTTATGGGACAATTTCCTTTAACCAATTTTGATGAGATGGGACTTTTGCTATTTCTATTATTTTCTATATATTTCAAGCTACACATATTCAGGCAATGTTGATTTTACCTTTCCATAAGCTTGCATGGTCTACTAGTTTTGTAACTAAAACTGGTTCTGCGAATCCGCAGTCCAATTCATATTTTATGAAAAACCAGAAGTACCGAAAATAACCAATCACCTAAAGAAAATTGACAAAAGATCGTAAATATCTGTTTTTTTTCAATAAAAAGAAAGTTCATGCTTTGTGTCAATATGTAGATTTGTAGTATCTTTTGATATATTTGTGACAATATGTGATATTAATGCAGACTTAAGCAATAAATACGATTGAGAATGTTCAAAAATAAATAGTCATAAATGTACCTGTAATAACAGGTTCGATGATATGTCTTTGCTTCTTCTTTCCAAGCTAATTTTTCCCTGACCACAACAACTGTACCTTCATTTCTTTATAATTTCTTGTATTTGAAGTCATGACCATTCTCTCCTGAGTCAGTTTGTCATTTAAAATTCGTGGGAATCAATTATAAATCGAGATAAAAAATATCGCAGTCGCAAGTCAAGTATTACGAGACCATTTATGAATTCACGCCCTACTGTGCCCGGCCATATGCATGTACTGTAAGGCTAGTGCAAGTTACAACATATTATTCCATGTGTATGGACTCCGATTAATGGCCCCTACAAGTAGATACAAATGAAACTTTGCATGCATTGCCCTGGATTCAAGTGTTGTCATAGTAACATATTAATGAATGGTTTTTCACAAGTGTTGTGTATCATATTTTTGAAGTTTTTTGAGTTTAAATCCAGCTTTCTGCTGCAGTGGGAAAAACCATTGCCTTAAATAGCATGGCTTAGAGGAGAGTGAGATTGTGTGGTCTTTGTGGAATAACACAATGTAAAACGAAGATAATTTATAACTAGGAAACTGGTATGATTCACAATGAGATTGCAAGAGAAAACGTCCATTCATTCCATCAAAAAGTTTGTAAAGTAGTCCTTTGAATTCCCCCATTTCATTTTCATGTGTATAATGTACTTTAAACAACATTCCTGATCAAAATTGTTCAGATTAAAAAAGAACGAAAGATTTCATGCATTTTGTTTTGAAAAATGTATATCGTTCCCGTGTAATTATGTTTAGTACTAGTGATGGAATCTTTCTTTCCAATCAGGTGTTGTATGTAATTGACCCTTGCCATGTGTTTTTCGCTTGGGGGTACAAGCTCAAATGATTTCATTGGTTCGAAGTGGGGCGAGTTTATATATATTTTTTGCGGATGCTCTAGATCGATGGTCTGCAAACTGTTGGTGGCGAAAAAATTCAGGTGGGTCGCCTAAATTTGTCAGAAGCACTCAAATTTATCAGTACATTTTTATCATTATGTCAGCAACAAAGATTGCCTCACAGTCGATTGCATTTTCTAGTTTACACAAAGAGAGACTTACTGGCCACATTCCCTACTTTGCAATACTTTTGGGTCTTGTTGAAGAGCAAAATGAGATTAGCAGTTAGGCATCTGGTATGTAAATGAGCTTAGCAGACACTAATTGTACATTCTATTGGTCGTAGTTGATCATGTGATACTAGGTGTGGTTAATTAGGAATCAGTGAGTTATAGTTGAGAAGCAAGCTTAACAATTAGTGCTTGAAGTCCAGAGCTTGAAGAGTTTATACTGGCAGCTGCGTTGACCATATTAGAAGCCTAGCCAGCCTAATAGGCTTGGCTAAGGCAATGGGATCTCAGCTGCCAGCCTGCACACTACCTCTAAGTAAGAGTATTTCATTTCACACAGTCAGAACTTTGGAGTTCAGAGCTTAATGAGTTCAGACTGGCAGTTGTGTTGAGGATCTCAGCTGTCAGCCTGCACAACCTCACAGTAAGATTATTTCATTTCGATCAGACTCGTAGTTTTGTTTTCAGTGCTTGGGGAGTGTGTGCTAACAGTCGCAGTGACCAGTCAGAAGCCTGGCCAGCCTAAATCTATTATATTAGGCTTGACTAAGGCAATGGCATCTTAGCTGCCAGTTTGCACAACCCATTACCAAGAGAAATCTGCCAGTTCTTATCAGTTCAGTTTTTGGTCTGCATCATTTGAGGGCCAAATGGGGTAATAAAATTATGTTACACGAAAACAACATTAAAGTTTTTTACAACATTTTTATTTCTCAATCCCTCCATTGTCATTTTAAACATTATTTACATAAAATAATGTGATGCAAACATTGTTAGCTGCCATAATATAAGAGTGCAGGTGTAGTACAGTAATGCACTTTGTGTTACATTACGGGTGAAAAACTGGTTGATTCTGACTTGCTTTGTAGTCAGTTGGCATTGTGATTGAGTACCTTCTGTTTTTATGGCAGGGATCAACAAATCAACTTGTTTGCCGGGCATAGATGTACATGTAGTTTGTCGGGCATACATGTACATTTAGTTACTTAAAATTATGCTTGTCCTGGAAGAAAATATGGTTGCCCTGTGTAAATGTAAATTACATTTTCTGTTGAATAATGAAGCCCCTAAAAATATGCCCTCACTTCGGTCCTGTGCTCCTTAAAATGATGTTATGACTTTTGTTCCCTTGGCAGTTCTGTCTCTCCCCAGAAGATAACTCTTCCAGCATGTGACTTTCTGGACTTGTGTGTTTAATTAAATGTCGTAGGAATTTTCAGTATATCAAATGGATAGGCCTGAAGTTGTAAAATTTCCAATTTGAAAATCATTTTGATGGGTTCTTTTATTTTCATAGCAGGTTGTGAAACATTCAAGCTAATGTATTTTCTGTTTGACCACACACATTAAAACCTGATAAAGTTATGCCTAAGCTCTTTTTACTAACTCTCAGACCAAAAGTGAAAGTAAAAGTATTTTCTTCAAATGTTTGCATAGTTGTCTAGAAAGGTCTTATCTTGTCTCAGTGTGTAAAACATGGAAGTCATACTGTGCTTTGTGTAAGGGTTGGTGTAGTGATGAGGATAATGCATAGGAATTGAACAAGGGATGGTCAGTACCACTTAGCAAAGTTGTTTGTAACAACTTTTAACCATCATGTTCTCTTTTTGGCGACAATTCTTATTTGTGGAGTATTTACCCATATATGTTTCATTTTGGCTTTGACACTTTAAGAGCCAGGACCACTGTGAAGATCTTAGGACCTGGAGAGCAAACTGAAAATCTGGGTCCCCATATCGCAAAATTCTGAACAAGCAAAAAAAGCCATCAACTATTGTCAGGCATGTGCTTTTGCCAATTTTTGGGGCCTGCTGTTTGAATGCACATTCCTTTTCTTAACTTTTACCAGCCCTTCTGACTCAGGGAAAATTTCCCCTTTACCTCTTCTCGGCGGTATTGGCTACAACCCTGGCTGTTGTTTACTATTCAATGGTAAATTAATCCATTGTACATAATGTTGTGATTGATACTGTACAGTAGATGACAATTCTAACTTCCACTATAGTATCACACTAGTTTTATACATAAATTTTAAGATTTAGGATTAAATTTCCACTGACATTGAAAATTCAAATCAATGATGGAAATTTGAGTCTCTAAAGAATTTGCCTTTGACCAAGTCCACTAAATGCCACCAAGTTTTTATAGTTTTCCCCTCTAATTCTTGTGTTAAGCTATTGATACCACAGTTAACTGACTTGATTCCGTAATCCATTAAAAAAAGAATTATACACAAATATTAAAACTTTGGGAATTCTGAGCTACAGTACTATACAGAAAATTTAGCTTAAGAAAATCAATTTGGTATTTGAAAATATTTTCATTTGTACTAAATTTTATAGGTACATAATTTACTTTTCTAATAATCCATGCATGAAGAAGTGAATGATTTGAGTTAAAAATTGTTATCCTGTTTTTTCTCCTATATCCCCTAGATTAAACATTAACAAAAATCACTCTCCAATCATTTATACAAATTGGCAAGGCTTTAATTAAGTTTAGTATGGCTCCTTCTCTGTGATAAGCAAACAAGACAAGTTATATAGTGATGGTTGTACATCACGTACATCTCAAATGAATTTTGCAATGTCACTCCTGTGGACTGGTCGAATGCAGCTAAGAAAGTGTTGTTTAATACTGCACACATTGTAGGGAATTGGCTATGTGCGACATGTTGAGAGCAATGTGACTTCTATTCTTTTCTCTCAAACTTTTCATTCCGATACACTTAATATCTTGTACTTTACCACCTAAATTTTTTTTCCTATCTTAATTTTCTGGGTTTCTCTCTCTGTGGATGGGTATCTGCTTTCGGTGATACCGTTCTTTTTTCCCCCTCCCATTGTGACCAGACTTGCACATCCTTATTGATACCTGTACAGCGGTTCTCCTATAGTAGTTCCGCGATTTTTTTGTTTTAGTTGCCTCGGGTCTTTCCGCCTTTCCAAGTTCTAAGTTTTTTTCCATCATGATGAAATGCGTATTTCTTGACCTTGACCCTCCCTCCCCTTCCCGTGACCCTCGCCTTCCCATGACCCTCCCATTCCCGTGACCGACCCACCCACTGTACCTCCATTGACCACTCATCAGCCCCAGTCCCCAAAATTATAATCATACACCAATAAACCATAAAGTTTCAAAAGTGTTTTCCCTTTTCTCATACACAAGGTGCTCCATGGCCTTGTCGGTACCCTCCTCAAGGTCTCTACTCTCAGATCTGGTGATCTCCTAGTGCACTGTCCCAGGGACACTCAAGCCACCACCCTCACATCAAAACTCTAGCTAATACTGGTATTGATGTTATAGTCAACCCTCATTGTTCCCTGAACTCCAAAGGCATCAAAACTGGAGACCTTGCCTACTTGACCGATGAAGACCTCGACTAGGAACTTGCAAGCCAAGACGTTACCGAAGCCCGTCATCTTGTCCTCAAAAGATTCGGTGCCGAAATACCCACCAATACCATCTTCCTGACATATGCCACAACAACTCTCCCCTCCCACATCACTGCCAGCTACGTAGAATCCCAGACTCACCTTACATTCCCAACCCCCTCCGTTACCATAAGTGCCAGCCATGGAAAAACTCCTGCCGCAGCCAAACACGTTGTGGCAACTGGAGCCCTGGACCATGACAGCGTCTACTGCACTAACACCCCACTCTGCACCAGTTGCGACGGTGCTCACCCAGCCAACCATCCCTCCTCAAAAGACTGCCCCACCTGGCGTCAGGAAAAGCAGATAACCAAACTTAAAACCCTTGATCCCAACATCACTATGCCATAGGCCAGGAAGCCATTCCTCGCTTCCCTCCACACCAAACCTTCCCACTTGAACGCAGTCTCCTCTGACACCGATACCGTCCCCCCTAACACAACTAAAACTGACTCACATGCCCAAACCGACCTCACCTGGCTCTTTTTAACCCAGTGCTAAGCCCATCACCATTACCAACAACCCAACCACATCCATTACCCAATCCACCTCTACCACCACTTCTCTCCCCAGCTGTCCTTCTCTAAGACCATGCCGTCCCCAACCCCCAACACCTCTAATGCCATCAAACTGGAGACAACCTAGCTAACAAACATCAAACCAAAAAACTAACCAACAAACAGCCCCTTATCCATACCCACACGTTTGACACTGAAGAGAATGTGGATTGTTCGATTACCGAACACACCGAACATACTTCTTGTCCAACTTTCAAAAACAACCACTCCCAAAGAAACAGGGACAGATCAAAAAAAAAAACAAGCCAACTCAGACCCAACAGTTCTTTCTGCAGATAACCCCTTGCCTTCTTATGGCGTGCAACACAAACAATTACAATAACACCCACAATATTATACAATGGCACATCAGGAGCCTTAACCCTTACTCTATCATGCGGCGATAATATCGCTGTTTTAAAACTACCTTTTTCCAAAAATAAAATCGGGACCTTACCAAAATTCTATAGGGGTGCAAATAGTTTCATCGCTAAGATCTCGGAAAATATTTTATAAAATTGTATGTTTTTGGAGGTCTATACTCACTTTCTTTTTATATTATATTAGTTTTGTGCATCATAGAAAGGAACAATGCATGTTTATAGGAAAGCATAGTGCCAAATCCTATCAGATAGATCATTGGCAAAATCAGAGGTCAATTTTTAGGTCAAAAAATTAAAATTGACGTATGAATTTTTTTTTTGCTTCAAAAAAATCAAGAGTACTATCAAATGAAAGGTCCTTCTTTCAACAATGAATAAATTCTATTTATGATTTTCTTTTAATTAGCCACAAGAAAGTAGAATATCACAAATATAGCAGTTTTAGGACATTAATAATCTGAATTAATGACCTAATTTGCAAAAATTTGCATAATTCACCAGAGAATTATGCAAACTAAAGTAAAGTTCAAAGTCTTAGCTTTCATATAACATAAACTTATTAGTAGAAAATGAAGATAAATTTGTGAAAAAGCTCCCTTTCCAAAAAGTTCCCTGGAATAACACAAATGCTCTGGTAGAGTAAGGGTTAAGGCCAATTCTGAAGAAATTGCCCTACTGGCCACTACCTTCAACCCAGTTGACTTCTGTGTACAAGAAACCTTCTTGAAAACCACTGACCATTAATCCCTCAACAACTTTACTTGCTACCATAAACATCAAGTGGACACTGACAAGGCCTGTGGGGGTGTCTCCATTCTTATTCGACACGATATCCCACACAGCCCTGTTCATGTGAACACCGACCTTCAAGCCATCTGTATGTCCATCTCCCTCCACAGAACCTTCACTCTTTGCAATATCTATCTCCCCCCTCCCCCAATGCCAACGTTCAGCCAAGGTTCTTCCCTTCTTCGTGACCACTGGCAAACCTCATGGGACTCCCAAATTGATAACAAACTCCACGTCATCCAGCTCGCCATTCCGATCAAACCTACCATCCAGAACCTCTCCCGTGTGGACAACGTTCACATTACCCGTCTTAGAATAGGTCACACCCACCTCACTCACTCCCACCTTATTGTTCCCCAACCCCTCTGCAATAATTACCATTGTACCCTCACAGTCCATCACTTTCTCCTTGCTTTTCCCCTGTACAACCAGAGCTTCCCTTGCTCCCCACAACTCAATAGCCAAGCTCTTTCAGAAAAACCCTCTGGATAAGATTACATGTATCTCCTTCCTTCATCATGCTTCCTTCAGCAACCATATTTAGTCCTAATTCCCCCCCCCCCCTCCCTCTCTACTTCTGTTTCCCTCCCCCCCCCCTTCTTCTCCCTCTCTACTTCTGTTTTTTTTCTTTCACCCATGCACCTCTTCTCTTGATCCCAGCTTTCTGGCTTTATAGTTCTCATGTTTCTCTTAATCTCCCCCTGTTTTCTTTCCTTCGTACTTCTGGCATGATCTAACCTCTCCAGCGCAATTTGACCCTCGTTGTTGTGGTGCGGTTAAGCCCTCATCAAACAAACAAACTTAAGTCAGTTTCATTCTTGTGGAGGAAAATGTCCTCCCCAGACTCAAATCAATTTAAATGTTACTTCAACCACATTGAACACAGCTTCAATACAAGTGATACATGTCATAGGACTCATTTATATCTGAATCGTGATTCCCTCTACTATGACCTTGTGCGATGAAGTAAAAATACATTCCTTAGGGTTCTCACTCGAGTGCGAACTACCGATCAGACCCACTGCGGGCGATCTGATTGCACTTCATGATCATCAAAGCATTAAGAAAGAATTATAAAGGCCCCTAACAGCATATTGCTCAACTACGAGTCACTGATCTACATTCAGATTCATTTTTGGTTCCTGTGCCAATGGCATTGGGAACCTTTGCAGTCGCTTTGGCATGTGTGCAAACATGTATGTGTGTGGGTGTTTCATATTTAGTACACAGGATACTTATATGAAGTACAAGAACCCTATCTTTTGTGGTGATGATACCATGCATATTAATGAGTGGGTGGGGCTAAATTTAAAATTCTTGAAATTGTGATAATTTAGCAAGCGTTTTGTCAGTTTTATGTAATACTTGCTATGCTACTGTTTCAAGGTATTGTGCACATGTCTACGTTGTTAGCAGGTCTTGTATCATTATCATGCATGGTGGGCGGTGCTTGATGTGAAATTGCTATAAAATACTTGTTTTGACAATATCTCATGAACTACACTGCAGACACGTGATAATTAGTACACAGAATGCTTATATGTAGTACAAGAACCATGTCATTCTTTAGTGATGATATCATGCATATTAATGAGTGGGCGGGCTAATTATACAATTCTTGAATAAGTGATTATTAAGCAGTTGTTTGACAGTTTTATGTAATACTTGCTATACTACTGTTATTATGTATTGTGCACATGTCTACATTGTTAGCAGGTCTCATACATTAATATGCTTAGTGGGCGGGCCTTGATGTGAAATTGCTATGAAATGCTTGTTCTTACAAGGTTCTGTTCATAAATCAATCTGATATTTGGTCAGAAATTAATGAAACATTTAATCCTTAGATAATAACTTTGCTAATTAATGATGACCAATAGAAGCAGATCTAAGAACAATTTCCTTTATCTGAAAAAATGAAAGGAATATTCAAATAATCATATGTGACAAGAGAAAAAAAAGTTAAACAAATTGAAATAAATTAATTGATATTTTTGGTATATAAGTTACAGAAGTTTCAGAGTTTCTCCATATAGGAAAAGCTAGCAGTAAATTTGAAACACCTATGATGTCATACAGACAAATTAACATACTCCCTGGTCATTGGGCATTAACATTCATGAAAATGTTCTTACTTCCTAGGAAGTCACTATTTTCCTTTACTAGCAGCCATATACAGGTGCGGAACTCCATTCACATATCCAACACATTTTTAAAGACCAAACCCTCCATACCTGCCTTAGGGCAACACTGCCCTCTCCAAAAAAATGAATATACAAATATAAAGAAAAATTCAAAAATTTGATATCTGCTGTAAATGTAAATATTGGCAAGAATAACATCTGGCCAGCAACCATTAGGCCACATCAAAGTTGTAAATTTCCCGCACAAACCTTTCACATCTGCCAACCCTGTAAATATATTTCAGATAAAAACACAAAAACATTGATCTAGACCACCATCAACTCGTGTGTCTAAATAGTTGTATATACATTAATACATACTGCTATGAAATCACATTACACCGCTTTAAAAAGAGAAAAAGGGAAAGCATCAGAATCACGAAAGCTTTTGGTTTTCTGGTTTTTTAATAGATTTTCATCGGTGGATCTGATCACCTGCTCTGCATCATAATCCTACCCTCAAGGAGGATCGAGATCAAGTAATTGATCAGATCCGGTGAGCGTACTCATGATAAAAAATCAGCGGATCTGATTGCCTGTAGTTGAGATCGGATTGCCTGTAGTTGAGATCGGATTGCCTGTAGTTGAGATCCGATTGCAAGCTCACACTCAAATGAGAACCCCTCATGAAGATCAGATTCACTGATAGTTTGTTAATTGAGGAATTTGATTTGAATACATGGACAGCAGGTGCAGAATAAATTATATGCACCAATACTGCTTGATTATACCATAGGCCTACTGTACAAACCTGTGCATTGGGATTATTAAATGAGCTGTGATTATTGTTGAATAAGTTGTACCCTTCAAATAATTCAAGACTAAGGTCCAGACCTGGAAAAATCTATAGCTCCGGCAGTTACTGAACTGTGGGAGAAAAATCAGTAATTCGCAGGAAGACAAAAATTTCATTAATTTCTTTTAAATTTTAAATTTCTTGAGTAAACAGTATATGTGGTAAATAAATGCTCTAAAAACGTCCCCTATGTAATTGTGTGATGAAAAGTACTGTATATTAAATTGCAAAAGAGGGAAATATATATACATGTATACTACATTACTACTATTTCTGTTGCAATTTTTCATGGGAAAGTTTTTGACACCTTTAATCAGAACAGTGGGAAATTTTATGATTAATTCCAAACTCCACTTAGGTTATGCACTATTACAGTATGTACATGTAGTCAAGAATGTCAGACTTACTGCATGTCAGTGGTCACGCCAGCGCTCTACATGTCATCATTGACGATTTGACAAAAAAGGAAAATAAAGAAAAAGTCAAGACCAACCCCACGGAGGTCACCCCCTATGGAATCCCTGACGACTTCATCAGTGCTGCTGGCGAGAGCACTGCTGCAGATGTGTAATGATTGTGGATGAGAGGTATTGTTCCTGCATGCAGATGCTCATTTTTGTGATGCCAGGTGTTGGTTTGAGCTTCAGGAGAAAGAATGCTGGTGTATATGTAGATTGTTGCCCCAGGGAGAGTAAAGCAAGCCTTTGCATTGCACTTTGGTTGGGTTAACTCCGTAACTTACTTGTAGTAGAGAGTGCAGGCTGGCCAGTTGGTCCATCGGTCAATGACTGATGTGCTCTCGCCCTGATGCCGCCCGCACTTCTCCAACTTGCTTAGAAATAGTGTCTAATATGTCTCAACAAAGCGTGGAAAACTGCCAGAGTGGCCAACCGGGGGTCAGACTCCCCCCCGTTCAGTCCATCTTGGCACCCCTTTGGGGTGCCTCGACTGATGGAAAATTAACCCCCAGTCCGCCCCTGGTAGTAGAGGACTGTACTATAAAAAGAAATGGTTAATTATCTGTTGTTGAAGTGTGGGAGGTGGGGGGAGTGAAGATCTCAATACTCCCGTAGGGGTGGTATAGGCATGGTCCCCAAGTGGGGAAGAGCCTCCTCTTTCCACCAATAAACTGGATTATATAACCACTGAAACATTGCTCTGGCTACTTCCTGGTTACCGAAGACCTCAGACCAGTAATCATGCCCAAGTACCCTCTACTGTATATTACAATACTTTGCCCAAAAGAATATTGTCTGAAAAGAAAGGAAACCATAATATACATCTAGTAGATGCACTGTAATTTGCTTGTTGTCATCAGATATAGAGTTTCTAAAAGTGAATGTAATATTTATAATAAACCATACAAAAACCATTCAACCCATAAACCATTCAAAATATTGTCATTATTTGAACAAATAAAGCTACAGTTTGGCACAATCAATACTGTGTGTATTGTGCATTGTACTGTACATACTGTTGATCACATGTACAAATGTCAGATTTGCAAATGTTTTCCTTTATTGTAATTTCTTATGGAAATTAAAAGGTTCGGATCATAAATGGTGTTTTTTTCTTGTCTTTTAGTTGGTATGATTTGTTACTCTGAAGCATTGGGTAAAAAATATGAGGCCCTGTTAGTTACGCCTATCCAGAGTACTGTAGGTATAGCGGACCATGGCACTAATAGTCTCAGAATGAGGCCCTGCTAGTCTGGCCTATCTAGAGCACTGTAGGTATAGTGGACCATGGCACCAATAGTCTCAGAATGAGGCCCTGTTAGTCAGGCCTATTCAGAGTAGGTATAGTGGACCACGGCACCAATGGTCTCAGAATGAGGCCCTGTTAGTCAGGCCTATCCAGAGTAGGTATAGCGGACCATGACATCAATGGTCCCAGAAGATGGTTCAGGTCAAAAGAAAGAAAAAGAGGAAGAAAAGGAAAAAAAAGGGGAAAGGGGGAAAAGGAGTGTGGAAAAGGGGAGAAAGAAAAGGTGAAAATTCCTGTTGGAATTAACTATTTCGTTGTTGTTGTTTTAGTATACACATACTGTAGACAAATTTTCAAGACTTTCTATGGTCCCAGAAAGTAAAATATTTTTGCACACATGTTTTCAAGTGGAACAAGTCATTACTATCAGATAGCTAAAATAATGATTTATATTTTCATGTTATACCGTAGGTAATGTAATGCTGTCAATCAGGCCTTTAGCCAGGACTTTCCGCAAATGGGTGGGGTTGGGACTTTTCGCAAACGGGAAGGGGGGTGGGTGGGAGGAGGGGGGCCCCAGAGAACAAGCGTTTGAAGAGGGGACATTTGGGCAGTCTCTCCATATACCCTTGTGTTAATTTTTTTCATTTCATTTTTACACAAGGGAGCACATGGGAGCACATACCTTCACAAAAGGGAGGGGGCATTTCCCCCTGTGCTGGCAATGGGCCTGATGTCAATGTTGTGCAATACCAACACTATACGGTACTGTAGCACATTGGGTATTATCCAATTTGTGCATTGATATTGATGCAAAAAGCTCAAAAACCTGTTCCACTTTCTCACGTGAATTTTAACTCAACTGTGAGCCATTTTGCCAGGAAGAGCTTTTGCGCGTTAAGTATTTCACGTGTCTGATCTTCACACTGCTCAGTCACATGACACGTAAAACAAACAGACTCGGTCTAAAACACATGCTAACACATGCTGGTGATGAAAACACGTGCTGGACATTTAAAGACGTGCTGGTTAAAATTAAGTGGCCAAATTAATCAATTTTTCGATATAAAATGTTATTTTAAAGAAAAAATTACCTCCAAGTACTTTAAGTAATCTTAATCAGTGGATTCTAAACACTTCTATTAGTTAATGTAACCATCGGCACAGCAAAATTCCAGCATACTATAAGGGCCCATCTTATATAACAAGATGCAAACGTATGTAAGTGTACAGCAGACGACAGTCCACCCTACAAAATGGCGATGTAAACAAAGTCATGTGACCTCATGCCGTCAGCTGAAGCATCCTTATTCACCCAATCAATACCACCCCATGACTAGAGCTCCCCTGAGGTATAGGAATGCTGCGCATTTCAGTATAGTACCCAGGACACTGTTACTACAACTCTTATGAAAGGAACTTATATCCTGCAGACGTGACAGAATGGAGCAGAAAAAACGGCATCTCCCTGCTCACAGTATGCTGCCTGCTGTGCAAATTCATCATCAAACAGTTAAATGGGGAGCCTTGTCTCAGTTAAATAGTGGGATGAGAACATTTACATCACTTCCGGTGGAATGCACAAGATCCCCGACTGCTTGTACAGTCAGACAGTGGCATGTTGTGTGTGTTAAGTTCCATGCACAGTGGCTGTGAATATTAATGTTATAACATTACGCTGAAACTTTTTTTCCTTCTTTTTTTCAGCATGTTTGTCAGAAAGAAAACAGCATGTTTGTCAGAAAGAAAAGTTAAAAGTTACATCTTAGTGAGATAATACTACAAAAGTCGTCACTAGATTAAAATTACAATGAGTGAAAAAAGAAAAAGAAAATTTTTAGAAAACTAGTTCTGCTGGAATTCGAACCCATAAAGTCTATCACTTTAACTAACTGGGCTATATCAAGCGTTATCAATGTTTGGGGTTTTACCGTGAAATAAGGGCCAACGAATCATGCAGTAATTGGTTGAAATTTCAACTAATCAAATTATTCGAATCAAGTTCTAAGCATAGTGTCCATGTGATGATTTTGCCTATTTAATAACAAGGTTATAATGTTGACATTGGGTCCTAATTTCTGAATTGTTTAATCATTTTTCCCTTAATCTATCCAAAACTAAACGTATTGTATTCAGTAATATAAATCACGTTTATAGCCAACCTCTAGAAGTAAATATTGATAACAAGATTATTCAGGCAGTTCCATATACTAAATTTCCAGGACTCTTAAATTGATAGTAATCTAAAGTGGAATGATCATATTTCTATGATTTGTAAAACAGTAGCCCATAATATAGGTGTATTAAATAGACCAAGAAATTTCATTCCACCCCACATACTAATTTTACTTTACAATTCTCTTGTCCTCCCCTTATCTTTCTTATGGTATTCTCCTCTGGGGTAATACAAGTAAATCCACTTTACAACAAGGATTGTTTATTGTCCAAAAAAGAGCTATTAGGATTATCTGTAATGCATTACCTACATTAGATCCCCATCATAGCCCTTCTTCAAAAAACTAAACCTGTTAACCATTTACAATCTGTACAATTACAATTTATCTGCCTGTGTCATTTCGATCATTCTTTAACACAAACAAAAGCTTTTATTCCTACAACACTCGTGATTCTCACCACTTCATGCAACCCTTTGTTCGTACTAGTACAGCTCATTCTCAAGTCCGTAATGCTGGCGTGACCTTTTGGAATTCCCCCAGTCATGATTTAAAAGCATCAAAACCCCTAAATAACTTCACATCAATTGGCATTTTACAACTGATCGATTATCTTCCATTCTCTTTCGTAATTTTTTATTTAGTTTTCCTTCCGCTTTTGTTCTGTTTTTTCTTGTACAATTGTATAAGTGGGCGGATAACGGCATGGGTGGGAAGGTTAAGGGATAAGTAAGAATGGGGTCAGGTAGATAGTGCAAGGTGTGTCGGATGGGAATGGTGGGTTGCTAGGAAAGGAGGGTGTGTGGGTAGATACTGCTTTTATTGCCTTATGCTGTATGTTTGTTTTGTTTTTCTTTGATGGTGACCTGGTTAGCAAAAGTTTAACACTTCACCATCACTCCATTTATACTGATTATGTAATTATGCTTTAATGTATGTGTGTGTATGTATGTTTATGTATATATGTGTGTATGTATATGTGTATATATGTATGTGTATATATGTATGTATATATATATGTATATGTATATATATATATATATATATATATATATATATATATATATATATATATATATATATATATATACATATATATATATATACATACATACATACATATATATATATATATATATATATATATATATATATATATTTATATATATATATATATATATATATATATATATATATATATATATATATATATATATATATATATATATATATATATATATATATATATATATATATATATATATATATATACATATATATATATTTTTTTTCTTTCAAGTATTATTGTTGCAACTTATCCATTTATATTGATATTGTATGTTATTTTGTGGAGTGAATTAAGAATAAAAAATATTTTCTCAAATTTTTTCAGGTGGTACTGTAAATCATGGTTATTTATATACGTGGTCCTGGCACATTTAAATGGATGTTCAATATCTCCTCTATCAATGCAAATTTGTGTTTGTTTTAATTTTAGATTGCTACGACTACAGATAACACTGATGCTGATCTTTGGAAGGACAAGCGGTTCAGAAAGCCTGTATTTAGATATCTATGCTTTTCCAGGGAGAGAAATCACGTAAGGGAAATTGTATTTTCTCTAAATTGTGAATTAGAGATACATGAAATAATGTCATATGCATTTTAGCTCTATTGTGATCTTGCAAAGGATTGCGAGGTTATGATAACTTGAATGATTGCTGCATTTCCAAGAAATAGGTTTGTGATTGCAATTCTTATTTCCAATGAGGCCACAAAATTAGTTTTTCTTCCTTTCCTGTGGGATTTTTTTTTTTTGCCCTCTACGGTTTAAGTACATTAAGAACATTTATAAAACAGAAACACTTCACTTCATTGTTGGTTCTTTTTATTTTGCTGCCTTTTTTATTTTTCATATCTCACTTATGGGCTTTATTTTCTCTGCAATAACATGCAGCAACATTCAACTGGCAATAGTGGTTGTCATGCTATTTTCTAGGGATTTTCGAAGGGTAGGGTGTAGGGAAGGATAGGGTGTAGGGAAGGATAGGGTGTAGGGAAGGAAAGGGTAGGGAACGGTAGGGAGTTTTGAAAATCTATGAACAAAAAATAAACGCCGCTCCTATTTTTTGGCGAGTGAGGGCAGTGGTGGAGGGCAAACAATTTACTCTTTGTTTTTTTCAAGCCTAATAATGCAGTGAGGGTAATTTGGTTAGAGTATGGTTGATGTAGTACAGTAACTAGATTGAGTGGAGGGTGGGTAGACAAAGAGAGGTTGGACAGTGAAGGGACATTGGATAGGTGGGGGAGGGTGAATAGCTGAGTTGGTCTGGGTATAAACGTACGCTTTGTTTTTCATTGTTATTACAATATGTAAAATTTAGGTATATAATTTTGCTGGTTTTTGCAAATGCAAGACAATTTTCTATGTATTTCTTTGAAAATGATTCTTTCTCAATTCTCAATTATTGGAAACAAGTTTTGTTTATCATTAGGATGGGCTTTAACATTGCACTTAAACAGGAACATGCTTTGCCCTCTGGTCTTGTACCTTACACTACACTCACAGAAAATTGTATTTCATTTCTTAATGAAATACATTAAAGATTGTATTGGATCTACAATTATGACATCGCATTTTACACAGTTAGGTCATTTTTCATGACATTGGTGAAATTTTTCAAATGCTATAACATCTAAACAGAGTAAGATCAACATGGGTTTTCACCAATTTGTTTCTTTATTAGCCCTTTATCATTTATATGAAAATGAAAATTCACAGGAATATACCTTTAAATTCAGCCACTTCCTGTACTTTCATCATAGTTGATTTGATTTTGTTTCTCCTCAGTAATATAGTGTATCCACCTAATCAAAGGACTTGCCTTTGCCCATGGAGTTTAGCATATTGTCCATTTGGAGGATTATTTGCAAAGGGAAGCCATACCTGGGGGATAATCTCTGCTACAAGCATTGCAGACTGTAGAGGAATGTTTTCAGCATTAACTGTACATGTTATTGTGTTTTTGCATGCTAGATTTCAGTCCAAAATTCTCATGCATTGCTTTTTGTTATAATGGACTGTCTCAAAGAGAAAGTATTTCTTGCAAAATGTAGGTTAGGGCTGTTATGATATGTGTAAATGAGATACAAATGATAAATAACAGATCTATCGAGATATAGCACTGCATCACTTAATGTAAGGTACAGTAGGATCACTGCTTGCAAACAAAGAGTTTTCAGCTTGCAAAATGCTCAATTTTTTCCTAGAGCTTAATTTAAAAAAAAGGTAAACAAATTAATGATCACATTTGTGTTCCATTTTCTGTGAAATTTTCATTCGTTCTCAGTGTGTTTTGAAAATTTGATTGCAACATTTTGCCTCTATGAAATTTACATGTAATTATGACATATGTTGATTTGTTGGTTGACATATTTTTGTAATCATGGAAAAAGCAATATCATGATATTTTGATATTTGGTTATCGTGGTAAATAGCCCTAGTCCTCTAGGGATAACGACTTGCATTGGTGAATCCGGCTAGTATGTTCATCGTCAACATGTTCAGCCCACCCTCCCCTTGCCCACTTTGAAATTTTCTCCATCACAGAGGTTGCGTTATAATTTTTTGTCTGGCGTATTTGGTTATGACAAGCCCTTGATTTTTGGCGTATTTTGTAAATTTGTTGTGGTATTGTACATGGCACTGCATGCTAGCAAAGCTCGCAAGTATTGTTAACACACACACTTGTCTCAGGTCTGCCCCGCTTAAGTGAATGAAAATTGCGCTTAAAATACCAAAAACATAAAGAAATCAGACTATTATTATCGTAACAAATATTAAGAAAACTTTCAATCCAATCCTTGTATAATGTTAATTGTTGAATCATGAAAGTTGTGTTAACAATCCAAAATAAAATACGAAAAATGGTGCTGTTTATCATATCCCAACTTTCATGGGGGAACTTTGACCAATTGTCAACAATAATATACTATTCAGATCTTGAACACGCCCACTTTTGTACAGTATAGTAACTTGACTTGCAGATTGTGATCACTTCACAGATACACGATCAACACAATACAAGAGGAAAGTAAAATCCTAGCTAATAATATCGTTGACAATTGACAGCCTGCATTCAAAACAACATCAAAACTTCCACGTACATCATGAATAGGGCCTGTGTACTAGCTATGTACAGTACTGGTACGGACATGTTGAATCATTCGGCCGTTAGTCTCGTAGTTGTCATTTTTCTTTTATTTATGAGTAAATCAAAATCATTTCTGTGTGAAATAAAACTTTTAATCGCATGAGAGAGGTAAGATGTTCATGATTTTCATTTAAGTTAATGAAAAACTGGCGTAAAAATTCACATGCTGTATTTAAATCTTACGACGCAGGTACAATTTGTGTCTGTGTCGTAAGAAATTTCAGCCATAGCGTAATATACAACAAATTTGTCGTTAACGCGATCTCTGCTCCATCATCGCTGTGCATCCCTAAGTGCCCTGACCTCCTTAGCACGACATAAACCTATGTTTAACATTAGTATGTGTATGTATCTTCAATGTTGTAAGCTTCAGCTGCCTGTGATCCATGTAGTCCAAAAAGAAAGATTGACATTTATATTTTAAGAGTGAAATTATGTTCTGCATCTTTTCTGAGCTACAACTTTTTATCTTTTTTACAGCAAATCGGTGACCTTGTTCTGGCAGATGTAACTGTCTTGAAGGAGGGAGACAAGGTGCCACCTGGGTACACGTGTATACTTAACACCAGAGATTCAAGTAAGATTCAATGTAGTTTCTGTGAAATCATAGTACATAATATAACATACCAAGATGACGGGTTAAGAAAGGTAAGTCAACCCATAAGGAGCTCAAACTTACACCACCACCCACCACTGCAAAGGAAGCCCTAACTTACACCACCACCCACCACCGCAAAGGAAGCCTAAACTTACACCACCACCTACAACTGCAAAAGAAGCTCAAACTTACACCACCACTCACCACTGCAAAGGAAACCTAAACTTACACCACCACTTACCACAGCAAGGAAGCCCTAAACTTTACACCATTACCCACTACAGCAAAGGAAGCTCAAATTTAATACCACCACCTACCACCGCAAAGGAAGCCCAAACTTAACACCACCACCCACCACCACAAAGGAAGCCCAAACTTAACACCACCACCCACCATCGCAAATGAAGCCCAAACTTAACACCACCAGCCACCACCACAAAGGAAGCCCAAACTTAATACCACCACCCACCACCGCAAAGGAAGCTCAAACTTAACACCACCACCCACTACCGCAAAGAAAGCCTAAACTTAACACCACCACTCACCATTGCAAAGGAAGCCCAAACTTTACACCACCACTGCAAAGGAAGCCCAAACTTAATACCACAGCCCACCACCGCAAAGAAAGCCCAAACTTAACACCACCATCCACCACTGCAAATGAAGCCCAAACTTAAAACCACCACCCACCACCGCAAAGGAAGCCCAAACTTAACACCACTACCCACCCACCACCGCAAATGAAGCCCAAACTACCACCACCACCCACCAATGCAAAGTAAGCCCAAACTTACACCACCACCCACCGATGCAAAGGAAGCCCAAACTTACACCACCACCCACCACCGCAAAGGAAGCCCAAACTTACACCACCACCACCCACCAACGCAGAAGAAGCCCAAACTTGACACCACCACTACAAAAAGAAAAATACTGAAAAAATAAACAAAATTAAAGACACCCAGGCTTAAGAAAGAACTTTTACTTAGTTGGTTGAATTCGTACTTGGTTGAATTTAAAAAAAATTATTTCATGCTTAACATTTACGGCGAAAATTACAAATAACAATGTCAAGTGTGAATCATTGTCATTCAAAATTTACAGAGTAAGAGAAGCGCTAAGTCAAGTTCATCTTATTCAAAACAGTATAGGATTTATGTGCACATGTAAGGTGCACATTTTAGTGATGAACCTTGACCTTGTTTTTAAAATGAGGTCAACCATATCGAAACACATGGGTATGATAGCAGATAATTGTGCATTGCAATATTCAACCAATCACAACAATTATTCATCAAGCAATTCAAATGAGTTATTTGTTGGTGTATATTGTAAATAAAGGAAGGATCGCACACTTGTATGGTATAGCATTAATCGGTTTCTTAGCATTAATCGGCTTCTTAGCATTAATTGGTTTCTTAGCATTAATAGGTTTCTTAGCATTAATTGGTTTCTTAGCATAAATCGGTTTCTTAGCATTAATCTGTTTCTTAGTATTAATAGTTTTCTTAGCTTTAATCTGTTTCTTGGCATTAATCTGTTTCTTGGCATTAATCTGTTTCTTGGCATTAATGTGTTTCTTGGCATTAATCTGTTTCTTGGCATTAATGTGTTTCTTGGCATTAATGTGTTTCTTGGCATTAATGTGTTTCTTGGCTTTAATCTGTTTCTTGGCATTAATCAGTTACTTAGCTTTAATCTGTTTCTTAGCGTTAATCTGTTTCTTGGCGTTAATCTGTTTCTTGGCATTAATAGGTTTCTTGGCATTAATAGGTTTCTTGGCATTAATAGGTTTCTTAGCTTTAATCTGTTTCTTGGCATTAATTTGTTTCTTGGCATTAATCTGTTTCTTGGCATTAATAGTTTTCTTGGCATTAATCTGTTTCTTGGCATTAATAGGTGTCTTGGCATTAATCTGTTTCTTGGCATTAATAGGTGTCTTGGCTTTAATCTGTTTCTTGGCATTAATATGTTTCTTGGCATTAATAGGTTTCTTGGCAATAATCTGTTTCTTGGCATTAATCTGTTTCTTGGCATTTTGGTTCTGGCATTAATCGGATCTTGGCATTAGTCGGTTCTTGGCATTAGTTGGTTTCTTGGCATTGGTTTCTTGGCATCAGTTGGTTTCTTGGCATTAATGCTAACTAATTCTTAGCACTAATCGGTGTCGGCATGTGGTAAAGGTTTGGTTAGTTTTCATAATTAGCTTATGAATGGTCTACATTCATGTGACTTGGCATAGGGGTTGAGGACATGGGTACTGTTCAATTAAGCATGATTGGGGGGTTGTGTGTGCATACTTATTAGCTTATTTGCATAACAATGAAAATATTTGTCAGGTTAAAGTTTTGTTCAAAGGTTTTGGTTAAAGTTTTCATAACTTTCATAAGTTATGAATGGTGTACATTCATGTGACTTGGCATAGGGGTAGAGGACATGGGTACTCTTCAAATGAGCATGATTGGGGGGTTGTGTGTGCATACTAATTAGCCTATTTGCATAACAATGAAAATATTTGTCAGGTTAAAGTTTCGATTTATAAAGTTTTTGGTTAAAGTTTGTATAACTTTAAGTTATGAATGGTGTACATTCATGTAACTTGGCATAGGGGTACTGTTCAAGTGAACATGAGTTAGGGTTGTGTGTCCATACTAATAAGCTTATTTGCATAACAATGAAAATATTTATATCTATCATATCTCTTAAATTAAAGTAAGAGTGGGGATTTTGTTTGCACAAATGATCATATATGTGAAGAGCATTGTCTACACTCAATGGTGACGTGTAGTGTGCATATTATTTAGCTTATTTGCATAACATTAGACTTACGTACAAAATATTTAACCTGAGATAATAACTTGCTATTTGTTCAGTGGTATAGGGCATTGTCACTGTTTAGTTGAGCATGGTTGGGGATTGTAATTAGCCTATTTGCATAGCAATGAAAATATTTGTATATGTGGTATCTCTTGAATTAAAATGGGTATGATGATTTTAACAAATGATATGTATATGTGAAGAGCATTGCCCACACTTAAAAGTGAGGTATATTTGGTACCTGAGGTGTATTTGCTGCAATATGTTTGACCCAAGCAAGATCAAAATATATGGCTTATGACTTACTAACTTCACATTTATAGTTTTGTCATGATATTGACATTCCTGGCATGAATAGCAATCAAAATGTTTGTCTTGCCATGAATAAAGAAGCATATAAAAGTTTCCTCGTTTTTAAAGAATGTTAAATCAGGGGTTTGAGAAAAGTAGACAATAAGCAGAATGTGGGGTAGAAGATGACATGATGATAAAGTAGCTGAAGGAATTAGGATAAGGTCATGTGGGACGGTGGAAATAAATGTAGTGCAGTGGGATGTTGGTCGGGATGTGTTGGCATGTTAGACAGGGTGGAATGGCATGTAGAACAGGGTGGATTGGCATTTGGAACAGGGTGGGTTGGCATGTGGAACAGGGTGGCTTGGCATGTGGAACAGGGTGGGTCTACATGTGGGACAGGGCGGAATGGCATGAGGTGGGATGTCATCTGGATTTTAGTTGTGATGGCATGTGGGTCACGCAAGTGGTGGAATGACATACAGCATCAGGTTTTCAGGTGTGATTGCATGGAGTATAGTCGTGGGATGACATTTGGGACAGGTTGGGATGGAATGTTGGACAGTCTGGAATATGCATTATTAGCAGTGAGGGGATTTGTATCATTTCCAATGTCTAGTTAGTCATACGTTAAGCAGTATTGTTTCTAATAATTTTGCTTTAATGTTATTGTATATTTGTTATGCTGTTTGACTTTGCTTGACACACATTTTCTTAAATTGGAAGTTGTAGTACAATCCAAGATGTAGTTCTGGGAATGTGTAGGGGCTGGAGTAGGGTACAGGTTGGAAAAGGGATTGATATTGGCAAGTCAGGACCTCTCCTTTCTTTGTTATTGGTTCGCATGCGAAGCATAATGCAAACCTATGTAATGGCGATTCTGTCCGTCCGGCCGTCCAATTTTTCCTGAGATTTCCTCAGAAATGTTAAAAGTCTTTTGAGAATTCTTCAGAAAATGTTAAAGTTTCTTCAGAGTTCCTCAGAAAAAGTTAGTTTCTTTCAGATATCTTTTTGGAAGGTTTCAATTTCCTTACAAAATATAAAAAAAATTCAAAAACGCTTAAGACAAGATTAAAGACTAGTTTCTTGAAAAAGTCTGCAAAACATTTAATATTTTGATAGAAGATAACTGTAAAATGATATAATTTCCAATATTCTTCAGAGATCCTCAAGTGTCTCTCTCGTAGCACTGGAGATTTAAAATCCATAAAATTCTTCAAAATGTTTGGTCCCAACGGTTGTATCGGGCATGATTGTTAAACTCCGCCTTTATTATTGTGTTCATTTGCATAAAGTTGCTACAGTATATGAACTGACAGACTTTTTTTATTTAGTATGCTCTGTCAGGGAGTGTGACAGGATGTGACTGCATAGGGAGGGATGCCATGTGGAACATGGATGGGGGCCATGTGGGACATATGATATAATATATGCCATGTTTTATACACCAAGCGCTATCAGGCATAATTATTTGACTGCCTTTTTTTTATTCAACAACTCATTTGCATATAAGTTATATATGAACTGACACTTTCATACATAGTATGATCAATCAGGGACTGTGATAGCTAGGATGAAACTTCTTATGGATCCTATGGGATGTCGTGTGGGACATGGGTGGGATGCCATTTTGGACATGGGGTGGGATGCCATGTGGGACATGGGGTGGGATGCCATATGGGACATGGGGTGGGATGCCTTGTAGAACAGGGTGGGATATGCCTTGTTAAACAGGGTGGAATGCCATGTAGGATATATAGTGGAATGCCATGCGAGACATAGGATGGAATGCCATGGGATGGGATGTCATGTGGGACGTGGGATGTCATGTGGGACATGGGGTCCCACTTCATTTCAACAAGTCATTTGCATATAAGTTATGAACTGACACTTTCATACATAGTATGCTCAATCAGGGACTGATAGCTAGGATGGGACTTCCTATGGAGCATGTGGAATGTCATGTCGGACATGGGGTGGGATGCGATGTGGGACATGGGGTGCGATGCCATGTGGAACGGGGGAATGCCATGTGGGACATGGTGGGATGCCACGAGTAACACAAGAGTGACATAGGTTGGGATGCCATGTGTGACATACTGTAGGTTGGGATGCCATGTGTGACATAGGGTAGGAGGCTATGTGGGACATGGGGTAGGAGCCCATGGGGACATGGGATGTGATGCCATGTGGATCATAAAGTAGGATGTCATTGGAACATTGGGAGGGATACCATGTGGAACATATGGTGGGATCCAATATGGGACATCAGGTGGGAAGCCGCTGATGTGGGAGACAGGGATGGATGCCCTGTGGGACATAGGGAGGGATGTCATTTTGGTACATATGGTTGGATTAATGTGGGACATACATGTAGGATGGGATCCATGTGGGACATAGAGTGGGATGCATTGTGGGTCATAAGGTGGGATGCCATGTGGGACATGGCGGAATGCCATGTGGGACATACCGTGGAATGCCATGTAAGACATACTGTATGGTGGAATGCCTTGTGGGAGATATGGTGGAATGCCATGTTGGACATGGGGTGGGATGTCATTTGGGACATGGGATGGGATCCATGTGGGACATAAGGTGGGATGCCATGTGGGTCATAGGATGAGATGCCATGTGGGACATATGGTGGAGTGCGACATGGGACTAGGGATGGGATGGGTTGTCATGTGGGACGTGGGGTGGAATGTCATGTGTAAGATATGGTGGAATGCCATGTGGGACAAGGGATGGGATAGGATGTCATGTGGGACTTGGGGTGGAATGCAATGTGGGACATGGGATGCCATGTTGGACTTAGTGTGAGATGCTATTTTAATAATTGGCTGGGTCATGATTTGGGTGTCAAATTGCATGGGCATGTGAACCATGATGGTACTTGCCATTCTAGTTCCAATTGATATAACTAAAAGAAGTGTTGTAGTTATGAAGACTGCTAGGTTTTACATGTTTTCTGAGTTAATAGGTGAGGTAACCTTGAACTTATTTTGTCTTAAAATATCTGGGAATACTCAAAAAGATATTTTGAAACTTGTAGTGCAAATGAAAATGTAAGTGCATCTTCAAAGCTCAAGTAGTTTGAAATCATCTACCCCTGCTACCCTATTTTTTTTTTTCCCTCATTAAGCCCATTCTATATACTAGCTTTGAATAGTCGATCATACTGTCCTTCCAACAGTTCTAGTTTATTATCTTATTTTATTATTTCATTTTATTATTCAACTTTATTTAATCTTATTTTATTATTTTATTCTATTATTTTATTTATTATTTTATTTGATTTATTGCTTTGTTTTATATATCTCATTTTATAATTCTATTTTATTATTTTAGTTTATTATTTTAGTTGTTTTTATTATAATCTCTTTTGATTGGTATTCAATGTGTTTCAGTTTTTTGGCCTATTTTGCTTACCTTGAGTTGCTCTTTTAATTAAGTAAACTATATATGTAATAATATATATAATGATATAGTAATACTATGATAATATTATAATGATTTCACATTTCTTATACATTAGATGAGCCTTGTTTAAAGAAAAAGAACTTTGTTGTTCGAATGATAAAACGCAGCGAGACGAACCAGGCCATTACAGACATCTATTTGACATCAGGGAAATCTAAAAATGTCAAACCAGTGGAATCTACAATGAGAACTTGGTAATTATCTTGCTTTTAAAGGAATATTTCTGTGATATGGTGACATTTCACAGAATCATTTCTATTTATCATTTTCATTTTTATTTATTTCTTATCAAAGAAACAAAAACCATATCTTATTATCATAATAAGTTATTGTGCTTCAAATATTTCACAAGTGTGTTGAAAAGTGCATTGTAAACTATGATGTCATAATTGTAGATCCAAGATAATTCTTTATGTCTTCTTTTATTTAGAGTGTAGGGGATCTGAGTAGATGGAAAAGGCGTGTTCTCCTAAAATGCTTATTATACCCCATCTCAATAATTAAGACAATACTGGTTTGAACAAGTTGGAAAGGCAATTAATCTTCCAAAAAATACATAAACATTTGTATTGGATCTGCAATTATAATATTACACTGCACAGTGCAAGGTCAATTTTTAGCTCACTGGTGAAATCAGTCTTAAACGGAACAATTTGTTTCTCTAAAAGGCCTCTATCATATATATATATATATATATATATATATATATATATATATATATATATATATATATATATATATATATATATATATATATATATATATATATATATATATATATATATATATATATATATATATATATATATATATATATATATATATATATATATATATATATATATATATATATATATATATATATATATATATATATATATATATATATATATATATATATATATATATATATATATATATATATATATATATATATATATATATATATATATATATATATATATATATATATATATATATATATATATATATATATATATATATATATATATATATATATATATATATATATATATATATATATATATATATATATATATATATATATATATATATATATATATATATATATATATATATATATATATATATATATATATATATATATATATATATATAAAAATGAAGATTTACAGAAATTAGCCTTTAGTTTTGCAATGTTTGAAGATATTTTGTACATTGTAATCACATTTTGTAACGGAGACTTGTAGTAAGATTAAAGATATATGGACAGATACAGATAGAGACACCATTAGCTCAATTGATTTAAAATCCACTTAAAAACATGAAGAAAGCAACAAAGTTTATCAAAATCGGTTACAAATTGACCATTTTATTTTCCAGTGCAAAGGTGTGTGTTACTCTTATGATAAATGAACGGAACATAGACTCTAATTTCTTTAAATAAGAAAGCAATCCATGAGAGTTGCTGATCTCATTACCTTAAGCATACAGCATAGTGGGGGAAATAGCTCACAGGGTCACTACAAATTAGACCTAAAATCACATATTTGACCTCTGACCATTTATCCTACGCACTGAAACAATTTCTGAAATCTTTCACATTTAGCGTACGCTACTGTTTGGCACCATTAATGCTCACGTCACAGTTATCATTTCCATAGCTATAGGGGAAAATGGTGAAAAGTGGTCAATAGCTGTGTGACCTTTGACCTTTTGATCCCAGAGTCTACGGGATACAAATTCATGCACCAAGGTATCATGGTACAACATAGGGTTGGTATAGGTCTTGTACTTTTGTAGTTAAAAATGGTGCAAAATTTTGCATGAAAAACATTTGACTTTTGACCCATGACCTTTGACCCCCAATTATTTAAAAATATTCTTAGAATTTTAGACCCTACCCACCTATGCAATTTGTAAAGATACCAAGTAATTCCTTCAAAAGATACAGGTATCACCAAAAACTTGTTTCATTTGACCTGTGACCTTTGTACCCAAAACCTTGAGGACATAATTAACTCTAAAATCACATATTTGACCTTAGAGACTTGAAGTTACGGGCCAGAGGTACCCGCTCACCAATTTTGGTTCATGTATGTATTACAGTTTTTGAGTAATAAGCGACAGAGAATTAATTGTTGCATATGCACACACACACACAAACCCACAGACAGATGCAAAATTCACCAAAATTTGTTTCGTTCCAAACACTAACGACCCCCCAACCCCTAATATGAGGTCATCATATGAGACCCCAGGTGGGCCCCCACCTAATATCAAGGTGGGTGGCCATGTAGTGTTGGAGGTACTGGCAGTTCTTTGCCTATACAGCAAAGTGACTACAATATCTCATACCTCCCCCCACACACACACACACACATTTTGTGTATGTGGGTGATAAGATAAAAAGGAATGATAGTTCTAATCTTTACCATACGTCATGGTGGAGAAGTCATTATGAACACTTTCAAGGTCTGAAATTAAGGGAAGAAACATTTAAAAAAATACATTTTGAGGGGTATTTCCTCTTCATACATCACATTTTGCAATGTATTAAACCATTTTCAACATTTGATTACTCATAACTTGCTAATTTTAAAATTCATGGCTTATTAAACTCAGGATGTCAATGTTTAATGAACTTGATTCATCAACACATGTGAATATGATAAAAAAGCGAATAAAGTGATGCAAACAAATTTGTGTTATGTTTAATTAATAACATAAATGTCAGCTTGATTTGAAGAAAATAAGCTATAAACCATGAAAATAAGCTATAAACCAAGAAAATAAGCTATAAACCAATACAATAAGCTATAAACCAAGAAATTAAGCTCTAAACCAAGACAATGGGCTCTAAACCAAGACAATAAGCTGTAAACCAAGAAAATAATCTGTAAACCAAGAAAATAGCTATAAACCAAGAAAAAAAAGCTATTATGAAAATAAGCTATAAACCAAGATTATAAGCTATAAAACTAAGACAATAAGCTATAAACGAAGAAATTAAGCTCTAAACCAAGACAATAAGCTTTAAACCAAGACAATAAGATGTAAACCAAAAAAATAAGCTGTAAACCAAGAAAATAAGCTATAAACCAAGAAAATAAGCTATAAACCAAGACAATAAGCTATAAACCAAGACAATAAGCTAGCTGTAAACCAAGACAATAAACTGTAAACCAAGAAAATAAGCTGTTAACCAAGAAAATAAGCTATAAACCAAGACAATAAGCTATAAACCAATGAAATAAGCTATAAACAAAGAAAATAAGCTCTAAACCATTAGTAAAAGGCACTGCTTAAAAATTTGGCGTGCAATTTTGAACAAGAAATTTACCACATTATTCCACAGATTAACTTTGCATCATATCATTGAGGTATGAATAGTTCTAGGCTTATAGTTCATTTCACCTTTCCCCAGCAGCAAAGACAAACAACGATTACAGTTACCACTTATAATACAAAGGATTGCCATTATAATCAGTTGTGTCACTAAATATACCATGTAACACTAGTGGGAGTAGTTGTTATCTTGAAGGAGCCGACGACGACGAGTGAACACGCAATTACAATGAAGGGGTCGTCGCCTGCGTATTCGGTTATGATAGTAACAATGCTATCACAAAACGCTTAATACGACCCGGACGAGAACACAGGCACGACGTACGGACAGACATAACATCGACAACCAAGTCAATGTCCACGGCCTTTGATAACCAGTTGTGGTGCACTGGCGAAGGAGCCTTGGAGAGGTGAAACTATATACAGTTTTGTGGTTTGGGAAACAAAGAAATATATAACTTTTTCTTCCACTGGCCCTGCTCCATTCGAGGACAGGTTGAGATGGTCCTGGTTTTAAGCAGAGCCATTTCTAATGGCAAGAAAATAAGCTATAAACCATGAAATTAAGCTCTAAACCAAGAAAATAAGCTGTAAACCAAGAAAAATAAGCTGTAAACCAAGAAAATAAGCTGTAAACCAAGAAAATAAGCTGTAAACCAAGAAAATAAGCTGTAAACCAAGAAAATAAGCTGTAAACCAAGACAATAAGCTATAAACTAAGAAAATAAGCTCTAAACCAAGAAAATAAGCTGTAAACCATGAAAAAAGCTATAAACCAATAAGATAAGCCATAAATCAATAAAATAAGCTATAAACAAAGAAAATAAGCTATAAACCTTGAAAATAAGCTCTCAACCAAGAAAATAAGTTCTTAATGAAGAGGATAAACTCTAAACCAAGAAAATAATCTTTAAACCATGAAAAGCTCTAAACCATGAAAATAATCTCTAAACCATGAAAAAAGCTATAAACCATGAGAATAAGCTCTAAACCAAGAAAATAAGCTCTAAACCATGAAATAAGCTATAAACCATGAAAATAAGATCTAAACCATGAAAATAAGATTTAAAACAAAAAGAATAAGCTACAAACCAAGAAAATAAGCTATAAACAGCGGTCTGGTTAACAATGTTTCTGTTCAATTGATACATTCATTACATGAACAGTGTGACCACCATCCCGTGATGTGTACCCTCCATATGGAAAGGCCTACATCTTTAGCCATTCCATTATGTCCACAAATTTAGGGAAGGTAATCCGGAACACTTTGCAAGTGATATTGCTGAGGCTCTTGCTATAACAGGTGATAAGCATTTTGATGCATATAATGCAGTACTTGCAAAAGTCTCTAATGATCATGCCCCAGAAGTTATTTCCAAATCCCGTCGCCCCAGAAGTAATCCCTGGTATACTACTGATGTGCACAATGAGAGGAAAAAGAGAAGGCAAGTGAAAAGAAAATGGCTGAAGTCTGGTCTTGAAGTTGACAAACAGATGTACCATCTTCAATGCCGTCTGATTGTGAAAACCATGAAGATCGCCAAATCAGCGCATTACCAAAAAGTCTTCTCAGATGCCACTCCAAGGGATATGTTTAGACTTACAAATACGCTTACCTGTAGCCAGAAAGTGCATCTTCCCGAATTTGATGATGCAAAAGATCTTGCAATTAGATTTGCCAACTTTTTTCAGGAGAAGATTGCTAAACTCTCTGAATCTCTACCATCAGTTACATGTACTGTACATTAGATTCCGAGCCCCCAACCAATAATCTCTTGGTTTAGGATGCAAGACTCACAAGTTTTCATTTAATTTCTCAGAGTGATCCGCGGGAGATTATCTTAAAAGCCCCTTCCAAATCTTCCTCGTTGGATCCTATACCAGTGTGGCTGCTCAAGGAAGATGTTATTCTTGACAAGGTCATTACAATTTTACAGGACTCCCTTAATGATTCACTTGCGAGCGGAGTTGTACCCGGATGCTTGAATACTGCAGTTAATACTCCAATACTGAAATGGAATTGTCTTGATCCTGAGCAACTCAAGAATTACAGACCTATCTCTAACATGCCATTTGTTGCCAAAATTTGTGAAAAGATAGTTGCAAAGCAAATAATGACATTCCTGATCAACCAAAATCTTTTGGATCCATTCCAGAGTGCTTACCGTCCAAACCATAGCACAGAAACTGCTCTTCTCAGAGTAAAGAATGACATTGACTCTGCCCTGGACAGGGGTGAGGGTGTATTACAGGTCTTGATTGATCTTAGCTCTGCATTTGATACTATCAATCATCAAATGTTATTAGACAGGTTGCGGTCAAGATGTCGTATTTCTGGTCTTGTTCTGCAATGGATGAGTTCCTACCTAACAGACCGGCGACAAAGTACGCGTATCAATGGTGTGTGTTCTAATCCTGGCCATCTTGTGACAGGTGTCCCTCAGGGTTCGGTTTTAGGACCCCTCTTGATTAGTATTTACATGCTTCTAGTGAGTGATATAATGGAACGACATGCGATATTGTACCATATATATGCTGATGACACGCAAATGTACACCTACTTTAACCCCAAAGATGCCAATAGTATATCAATGGCGGTCTGCAAAATAGTGGTTTGTATTCGTGATGTTAGGTCTTGGATGACTGCCAACCAACTCAAATTAAATGATGAAAAACAAGAGTTCCTAGTAATCACTTCTCCCTCTTCTAGTGACCATGTTAAACGTTTTCACCCCAGTGTAGTTGTAGGGGATAAGGTCGTTCTATAGTCTGTGAAAGTTAAGACATTAGGAGTCATTTTTTATTCTAACATGTCAATGGCCCATCATGTAAACAAAGTTGTAAAGTCGGCTTATTTTCATTTACGCTCGATTTCGAAAATAAGGCACTATCTTAATGATGATACATGTGCCAAACTCATGGTATCTTTTGTTTTATCGCAGTTAGACTATGCTAATTCCCTTCTGGCTGGCATTCCTGATAGTACACTTCGTAAACTTCAACTTGTTCAAAATAGGGCTGCCAGGATTGTCTCTAAGTTGTCCCGCTGTGCCCATATCACCCCTATCTTACAGAATTTACATTAGCTCCCTGTAGTCTATGGATTAAATTCAATGTTTTATGTTTTATCTTTAAGTGTCTGATAGGCAATGCACCTCATTATCTTATTGATTTGGTTTCTCTTTATTGTCCCAGTCGTTCCCTTCGTTCTGAGTCAGCAAATTTATTGACTGTCCCTCGTGTTAACAAAAAGGTTGGTCAAAGAATGTTTGCTTATGCTGGGCCAATTCTCAGGAATGCCCTGCCCTATCATGTCCAGGGGAGCCCAAATATTAATTCATTTAAGAAGTCAGTAAAGACATTATTTTTTCGTAGTGCTTTTAATTTGGGTAATTAGACTGTCATTGGTTTATTTGCTCAGGAATTTACCCTGTTATGTTACTATGTTAAGTGTAGTTAGCATTGTAAAGCGCATTGAACTTTGTTGTGATTGTGCGCTATATAAGTATACATATTGTTATATTAAACCATGAAATAAGCTCTAAACCATGAAAAAAACTATAAACTATGAAAATAAGCTATAAACGATGAAAATAAGCTCTAAACCAAGAAAATAAGCTCTAAACCATAATATAAGCTCTGAGCCAAGAAAATGAACTACAGACCAAGAAAATAAGCTCTAAACCATGAAAAAAGCTATAAACCATGAAAATAAGCTATAAACCAAAAAAATAAGCTCTGAACCATGAAAATAGCAAAATGTTTAATTAAAATCAGTTAAAAATTGATCGTTTTAAATTTTAAGGCCTTGTTGTAATAATCAAATGTATGCAAATTGAAAAATATCCACCGGCCTCAGGGGGGGCCCCCAAACGTACCTGAGTTTAATTTTGGCAGACTAAAAAGGTAACAATGATAGAAACCAAAATAGTTGAATTCCCATGCTTCACATTGGCAAAAGCAGTATAAATTTGACTAAAAATAGCTAAGATTTGACTTCTCACTTACCACCCCCAAATGGCTCATCCCAACAAGTAGCTCACTGTCAAACACATTTTTATAGCATATCCCCTCCACTCACTACTTAGGACATCACACAGCCATGTCAACACCATCTGATAAGTTAATCTCTCTGGCAAAGTTTGACATAGTTATAGAACCATTTACCATCGTTTGGCAGTAATTTTATTTCACTTTAACCTATTTTTGTTTTTTAAGTTTGACCACCGTTGTTATGGTGCCGTTAAACCTCATGCACCAAACAGAGCACTGAGCACATTTGCAGCAATAATGATGTCATCATCTTGTGTACATACAATGATTTTGATAATTCATGCAGTAAACGTTTTGTACTTCTTGCAGGGATATCAGTGGGTTAACCTTGTACCTGCGGTTTGGACCCGTTGTGCAGTACCCGGCGCTAGGCAGTGTACCGGCCGCCAGCGCCTTACCATATCAGTTTCCACAAAGAACTCTCAGCCAAGAGTAAGTATTTTGCCCGTAGTGCGCTACATCTTTATTCGTCCATTCCTGTTGAAAGACTGTAAAGGTGGACTAGACCCGTAAGTGAGGGCGTTGGATGTCTCACATATTTAGTGACCTGTTTTTCTCAAAAAGGATCAAATGTTATCGTTTATCAATCTTCTACTTGGTATAAATATTGGTGTGAGAGAAGTTTTGTAGCTCTCCACTAGGGTCAAAAAGCTTTGCTGAAAGTTTAAAGATTCTATCAAAATTGTGCCCTCACATTTCGGTTTAGTGCCCCTATTATATACATCAAAATGACCCATCAAAGACCAATTCTCAGGACAAAGTCTTAATTTTTTTTCTTCATCGTTTTGATTTTACTTTTGGAAAAAAAAAGAGGTTGAGAGACTTGTAAGTGAATTACTTTATATTATTTTTAGGTGAAAATGTTACTATTTTTTTTTTTTTAAATGATGGGTCAAAATGTAGTTAAAGTTATTTTGATTTGTAGTATTGAGCACTGTTGGACTGTAATTCAGTTAAGCGATGGTTCTCTTGTCAGTCGTTTTCTGACAAAGGGCAAGGCAGTCTCTAATTACTTTTGCTCTTTTCTTGCATAAATACCTGTTGACCATCTTGTTTTTTTATTTAAAAACAATATTGCAAACTTAATATCTTTAGAATGATAATGATGAATATAAAGAATACAAGCAGGTTCACTCCATTCCATTTCCATCTTGCCAACATCTGTGTGCAAGTCAGTACCCCTTTAGTCTGTCTAATAGAAAATTCAGTCCTTTATTAAGACTGGACAAAATTGTGATGTTTTACCTTATACTGAGTTGAAACACAATTTTGGAAACTTTGACCAAATTTGACCCTCTGTTCCTTCTTTTGTTAGTCCGGTCAGGAACAAAAGACAAAACAAAAAAGTGAACATCTGCCACAGTAGTGGTGAGGGTTATGCAACCTTCCCCCACCCTTGCCAGCTTGTTATGGTTAAATCACAGTACATTAGTTTTAGCTCAACTTACACAAGAGTGTTGGCTTGAGGTTATAAAATCGAATAGCAAATTCACTTTTTGTCTTTAACATGTTGAAACTTTTTTGCTAAAACACTTCTGGTCTTGAAATTTTGAATCATAAAAGAAAATATCTTCAATTCTAATGCTTGTATTTTGTTAGGTGTAAATCATAGGAATTTTGTAGTTATTGCTAAAAAAGGTATAAAATTTGTAGTTATGGCTGAAAAAGCAAAATTTACTTTTAGATATTTTTGGAGATATTCCACGGTGTAATGTTCCACACAAGCTACCTTTAGGCATTTTCTTTCGCAGTCAAACTTGTCCATCATGCTCGAATATACATTAGATTATTAAGCAGCTTTTATGATGAAACTGCCCATCGTGCATGAACAGACATCCGGTTATCAAGCAGCTTTTATGATGAAACTGCCCATCGTGCATGAATGTCTATGAATGTCTATCAGGAAATTAACCAGCTTTTATATGATCTGTTGCTTATTTGAAATAGATACTATTTGGTAAATCCTTATTTCAATAGGTATTGTTTCCAGTACTGATACTTTTTCTTGTTTTAATTGTAAGTGCAGCTTTGTATGAAACTTGTTTGAAAAATGAAAATTCTATATGGATGGGTAGATTGAACTTAATTTGACTTAAGCTTTACAGGAAGAAAAATAAGCTGCAAAGCATGAAAATAGTCAACAACTTTATTGTTGAAAAAAAATTGGTGCCAATTTAAACCAATTTACATCACTTTAAATTTTTAGCTTTACTGTTTAAAGAATAGTAGGAGGTATTCCTCGACGGACGGCGTCTGCCTCGGCATTGGGAGGGGATGGATGGCATTAAGGAGGAGGGGATAGATGACATCAACAGGGGAGGATGATGGATTGGTGGCATCGGGGAGTGTGGGAAGGATAGCATCAGGGCGGGAGGAATTGATGCTTTTGGGAAAGGATGGATGACATCTGGGAGGGAGAGATAGATGGCATCAGGGAGGAATAAATGGCATCGGTTAGGGAGGGATAGATGGCAGTGGGAAGGGGAGAGATAGATGGCTTTGGGGAGGGAGGGATGAATGGCATCAGGGGGGAGGAATGAATGGCATTAGATGCCATCAGGGAGGGAAGGATGGCTAACATTGGGGAGGGACAGATGGCATCAGGGAGGGAGGGACGGATGGTATTAGAGAGGTAGGGCGTGATGGATACATCAGGGAGGGAGGGATGGATGCCCTCAGAGAGGGAGGGATGGTATCAGGGAGGGAGAGATGGTATCAGGTATCACGGAAGGAGGGATGGATGGCATCAGGGAGGGAGAGAGAGATGGATGGATGGCATCAGGGAGGGAGAGGGAGATGGATGGCATCTGGGAGGGAGAGGGTGGATGGCATCAGGGAGGGAGGAGGATGGATGGCATCAGGGAGGGATGGATGGCATCAGGGAGGGATGGATGGCATCAGGGAGGGATGGATGGCATCAGGGAGGGATGAATGGCATCAGGAAGGGATGTTGACATTAGGAGGGATGGATAAATGGCATTGGGAATGAGGGATAGATGGCATCTTGGAGGTAGGGATGGATGTCATGCTAGGGATGGGTAGCATCAGGGATGAAGGGATGGATGGCATCAGTGAGGGATGGGTGAATGCATTGGTGAAGGAGAAAGGGGTGGATGGTATCGGGGGAGGGAGGGATGGATGGCATTGGTGAGGGATGGTTGGCATTGCAGAGGGAGGGGCGGATGCTTGGCATCAGGGAGGGAGGGAAGGATGTTATCAGGGAGGAACGAATGGATGACATTGGAGGGGGATAGATGACTTTCAGGTGGAATTCATCAAAGTATTGACATTTCATACTTTGCTACAGTAATTGCAGTGCCTGTTAGATGTAGTGCTGTCATGACATTTCTTTTCCCACGACATGAAATATGCCTCTCAACACATATCGCGATACCAAAAACTAATACTCAACTAAGTAATTTTTACACAAGTAGTGCTAGGCTACTTCGTATGTTACAATTCTAACATTACGGTATTTAATCTAAAAGTCAAGTTTAGGCCATTAAAAACGTGCAAAAATATTGTGAAACATTAAAAAAAAACTAATAAAGAATTGTGCTTCTTCACCCCACACTGGTACACTCTGATGTAACTTGGCAAAAAGAAAAAAAATTGGCCCAGAACATGCCTCTCAGTCTCTCACTTTGATGATTCATGGTCACGTTGGCTGAATTACCAAACATGTGCGTGAAGTGTGATGAATGTAATAGTCACGCGATCATGTCATCTACTAGATCTGCAAATTGTTTTTCTTGCGTTCATCATAAAAGAAGTAACGTTAGTGATATAAACAATTTGTGTCGTGAGTCAGTTTTCTTGAAAAGTATCGCGATATACCAATATATCGCGATATTTTTCTCCACGATGATCATTACGTAATAGAGCCATGTCGTGACAGCACTAAGTAGGTTTATGTCATCATTTGATAAATGAGGATTATTCAAAAGGGAATAAATAAGATATCATACAAAGTGTCACACCTGCACACACCCATACCCACATACAAACACACCAACACCACTGCATAGGTTTCTGATGCTGATAGCATCGGAACCAAAATTGAAAACTAAAGATTTAGATAATGTAAGTAGACCTCCCTAAAGCTTAGCTTGTTATCAAAATTTCTTTCACTGGAAGTTATGGGTAAGTAACTGCTTACCTCTTTCAAGTAGCGCACTCCCCCTGCAGCTTTCAAAAGTCGAGCATGCTGTCATTCGGACAGCTCTAGTTAGGCCTTGTTGTAATAAACAATGGAAATTTTATATAAATTTTGTGACATCCTTATGTTAAGTTTTTAACTTAATGTTTTTCAAATCTCCACCAACGTTAATCGAGTGGGAGCAGTTGAATATGACAAAGAAGTCTTTACTTGATCTCATCATATACTGTATGCTAGCTCAAGTATAGCGGCAGAAACTGGTCAGTTTGATGATTTGCTGTGACTAATTTTAAGGACAGAAATATAAAGAATTGCATTAAAAAGCTCTCATTTACACACAATAAATATCTTCTCAATAAAAACATGGCACATTATTTTAAAAGACTTGGACTTCACATCAATAACCCTCATCATGCCATCTTTCTTTTTTATTGAAAAGAAATCATTATCACAGGCTGGACACTCAAAAACTTTTCTTAAAATTTAAAGGATTGATCATCTGCATCAGTGATGCTCTGGTTCTTATCTTTGTGTATAGTGGGAAATTATTTGTGAGCATCCATAATTACAGATCCACCAGGAAAAAGTTCAAAGCTGGTGAGAAGCAGGAAGTGGGTTGCCCATGATATGATATGCCCACACATTAATTAACTCTTGAATTTTTTCAACAGTATTCTCTCCTCCCTCTCCCTGCCCTATATATTGTGTTTCTCATTTTTGGGGTAGATTGAAGTCTGGGAAAGTGGATCATGTTATTGTGTGGTAGTTTAGGAAAGGGATTTATGAGAATATTCTAGGATGCTAGAAGCAATTTTTTTTCATTATTGCTGTCTGACATAAGAAATAATACAATGGATACTAAAGTTAAAAACCATAAAGGTCAGACCCAAATAAAAGTTGAGACAATTAAGATATGGCTTCCAAAGGTGTGAACAATGTTGCAGAAATGCTCTGGGTAGCACTGCTCTTAAGAGTGTTGCTTAGTGAATGAAAACAAAATGTGAGATGTTGTGTAGGGATCAATTATGAAGGTCTTTTAAACAATTTTTTTTTAGAGCTGACTGTATAAAAAGGCCTAGTATCAAGTTGTATGATTAGTATGATAGAGGTTTTAAATCTATGGCTTAATATTCTTTATTGAAGAAAATTCAAAATGGTTGCACAGCAATATCCCCAAAAATGTCTTGGAATAAAGTGCCCAAGTTTTTTAAGACTGTTTAAACACAGATGTGCAAACAGGAACCTAAGAGGGTGGATGCCATGACCTTGCTGATACAGCCAGAATTACCGACAGGCTTGGTCAGGTTTTACCGCACATCTTCTTTAACTCATCTATGCTTTTGTCCTGATGCAGTTCCCATTATATAGGGCCAACAGTTGCTCCTTTGCGATCTCAGCCAGTATCTAGGCCTGTAGTGCGAAGGTCTTCCATGCCGCTTGCACCAAGACCTCATATGGTACCCGTTTCAAGTCCGGTAGCACCTGTGTCGAGGCCTGTAGCACCTGTTACAAAGCCTACAATAGTATCTGGTCCAACGCCTTATATTCCTAGGAGTAAAATAATTCTACACAGGTCTGTCCCTTTCTGTTTTGCACAAGTATTACTCCATATTATTGGTTTGGTCAATTAACTCACTTTTCATAAGTTGTTCTGCTCCTTAAAGTTTATAACAGTCAGACCCGACCTGATGAATAACCAGGTCGGGTCAGATTTTTCCTCTTTAATTTCTTTATTCTGAAAACCTTAGTTGTTGTGGAAGTTGGTGCTGAGTATCATATTAGCAATGGATGAAGTCCTTATTGTGTGGTTATTTTAATTAAGACCCAGTGGTCTCACTATTTGCTACAGTAAGTTTGTGGTTATGATTTGCTGTAATAAATTTTTAAGGAGAAGGACAAGTCATGTAACTTCTACACATCTTTATGGGTTGATCAATTTTGAGTTTGGCAGATATGATTAATAAAAGAGTAAGTTCAGTGGTCAAAGAAAGTGTATCAAAGAAGATTTTACAAAGAGGTCTTTGTAAGAAAATAGATGATGCAGAAACCACTCCAGTATCTATCTTATTCTGTTAAAGAGATATTAATTCGTGTAGAAATGACAGAAATCAGACTGAAATCTGTGACCTCACATTTTTCAAGGTTTTTATGTATTTTGATTTATTTTTCTAAGATTTTGTGGCTTGAAACTTATCGTATGTATCAGAAAAAAAGTAAACTTTAATTTAGTAAAAATGACCATCTACCACCTAAAATGTTTTGTTTTTGGGGAGAATATTAATTGATGAAAATAGATTATTTTTTTTTTAAATACATTATTTTTTTTTAAATACACTAACAATTGTTTAACAAAGTGAAGATGGAGGCAACAAGTGTATGCAGTAGACTTTCCACACCAGTCATTTCTACACAAATGAAACAGAACTTTAAATTTGAATGTCTCTTCAACAAAATAAGATATTAATGTAGTTTCTTCGCCATAGTGTTTCTTTTGAAGTCTTCCTTCATATAAGATGAACTTGTATGACCACCGAACTAATCCTTTACATGAATAAGAACAAAATATTTCTTTTGTCATGGGACCTTTCATTTAATTATCCAGGGTGCTTTTGACTTGCCCTTGACCCACAAAAAATTAGGAATTGTCTTGGGAACATGAATTTATACTCAAAGAAACTTGATTACATCGCCATGGAATTTACTGGGTATTTTTACCTTATGAGTAATGTAAGTGAGCTTCTCAAATGAATGACTGACCTTGCCCTTTTAGGGTCATGTGGTCAAATTAAGAAATGCCTTTAGAATACAGTTCAAGAAACGTAAGTTGAGAAATATGAGATGATACATCTATGTCAAATTTACTTGGTAGGGTCAGGTTACTAGCCCAATTAATGAGTTTAGAAATGGATGATCTGGATCTTTTGAAAGGTCATTAGGTCAAATCTAGAAATAACCAGAAATAAAGTGTTAGTAATTAATTGGCTGCCTACAACTTTGTATGGTCAGTTCACCAGATGCCCCTCATGAATGAGTTTTAAAATGCATAATCTAAATCTTCGTAAGGTCATGGAAGTCAAATCTAGATGGAACTTGGAAAGGGAAAATAGCTTTAGTAAAATATTTTTGATGCAACATCTATGAAATTTGGTTCATCTCATGAATATCCATAATGAGTATGCGCATAACATAACATAATATAAAGTAGCATAACTTAATAAGATGGAAGGACTATGAAGGGTTAGTCACCCTATAAAAAGCCCAAACTAACACCACACCCACAAAATTAAAGATGCTCAGAATTAGTAAAGAACTTATCAATGTTGACTTTAAAATTGTGAACAAAATTGGAGCTAACCACCCACTCAGGTAAACCATTCCACTCATTAACAACTTTTTGCAAAAAGCTTAACTGCAGAATATCAATCCGTGAGAACTCTTTGATCAACTTCACAAACTGTTACCACATGTCACATGAGGATTAGCTGAAACATGCAAGAAATAACAGGAAGTCAAAGCAGCACTACCAGATAGGAATTTAGAAACCTGAATCATATCTCCACTCTAATCAAATCAATCATGGTCAACCAATGAATGATTTTTGCCTTTATGGGATCAATCTTGGGAAATATAGTTGTAGCAGAATAACTCTGGGAATTTTATTACCACATCTCTAAACTTTATATTGCAACTTCTCCTGATAAACACCTTAAATTCTTTCACAAAAAGATAACCTTTGCATTGAACTTTTCTGTCAAACACAGTTTAAGTGCAATAATGCCTACAATGATGATGGGGGGTCTATTATCATATGGACAGGTAGCATCGGTGACATTAACTTAATCTGTTAAAAGCCATGCAAACAGCAAAAAGGCACATTGGTTAACAACATGACCATTTTACAGTACTTCAAAACTTAGATACCTAATTTGGTGAATTGTGTAATATTTTGTTACCTCAGAATGGGATAGCTAGAAAATGAACTTAATGTTTTTTTGGTATTTTGAATGAGAGAAGTTGGCTACTGTGAATAGGAAATTGGATATTATTATAACCTTGACTTACATTTAAAAATCGAAGGCAATTTGAGAACCTTTGATATTTGAAATTTGGGAAAGAGCTCAAAAAAAGTATGAAGAATTAAAGAATTTTAGCTGTACTCCTGTTCATACATTATCACTTGCTGAAATGTTTTACAAAATTTATTAGACATAATTGATAAATTATAAGAACTAATGTGACCATTTAAGACTGTTCTGCTCAGAATTTAATGCTATGTCATCCATATAGAAATGATCTACCAGTCCATTTACCTTTTAAGGGCTGAAGGGTTATGCAAAGCTCTCATGGTTATATTTGTTATTAATCAACTTTTTAAAATCAAACTGGTTGTTTCTCACGTTTAATTGAGTTTGTATTTCATTATGGTCTTGATTCATTTTATATACCTTTCATAACCATTTCAAAGAAAACATTATAAATACACTTTGTTAAAATCTTTAATTAATACAATATTTGCATATGAATAAAAGGTTTGTATATGATTAAAAGGTTTGTATATGATTAAAAGGTTTGTATATGATAGTGGAAGTACTTATTTCTCAAGGTGTCTCTTGTGTCCTCTATTTTAATGTGAACCTTTAATAATTTAAACTTGAAAATCAGTTCATTTGACCGAATCATCCGTTTTATCTCTTTAATTTCCAAAACTAACTTTTCTTTGTATATAACCATTACAAAATAATATCTCATCCATCACAAAAATGTTATCAAAGTTCTTTATTAGAGTGTTTTCGAATAATTTCACATAATTTATTTCATTGATCAGGATTTATATTACAGTACCAAAAAGAATTTGGAGTTATAACTAGAATTTCCATTAAAATATGTTCAATATTGTATATTAGTCTTAGTTGTAGTAATGCAAATAAATTTTCGGGTGGATCACTAGTTAGGGCTGATAATGGAGGCTCTAGCATGGCAAAGGGTGTATGTAGGTAATTGTACAATTTTGATGAGCTTAATTGAACATTATAAACAAAAAATGTCCCCTGAAATTATTTTTTTAAGAAGTCTGCCCTCAGAGAAAATTAGGCGAGGTCCTTGCCCAAACCAGATCATAGCAAAGAGTTTTCTGGGCTGACTATAAATGAAAACATTAAGCTGGCCTGAATCAGGATTGGAAAAACCACTTGCTTGCTCGCCATAGGTGAGCAAAACAAATTGTGGCAAGTAGAAATATTTTAATATACTGTGGTACTCGCGGCACTTATGGCGAGTGGAAATCTTAGTTTAGGTATTCATAATAAATTGTTTTATTTCACGTAACATACTTAACTTACAATACTGTCTTTTGTTTTTTTCTTTGCTAAAAAATGCCCTTTGTCCTTCACACACAAAACAAGTGGTATTTCCATTAAAATCCAAAATATAAATCAAACTTTGGTGGATAGCCGTCAACTTTGAGATGTCCTGCTATGTTTTCACGTATGTACGGTCATGAAGTCGGGCTCAGGAAAAGGGCAATACAGAGGCATACTAGTAGTGCAAAAAATTTCAAATTTCAGTTGAAATTGTTGGTGAGGAGTTGAAATTACTTGGTGAGTAGAAGTACTGGTGTCATTGTATTTACTCGTCAAGTTGTATAGATGATTGGTGAGTGACTTTTTTGTACATTTCCAACCCTGGCCTGAATATAAATGGCACAATAAGAGTTATGGTATGGTTACTAGATACATGTTCCCAAATACATGGAATTGAGGCAAACTCTGTACAAAGTGGTGTCTAATTTTTCAGTGTTTTTGTAACTCAGTAAATATTATGATTTGAGTCTGAAGAAGCGTCTTTGCTCAATTACCCATAATTCTCTCTTTGTCTTTAACAAGTTGGAAAAAAAATAAAACATTTTTTTAATTTGGCAGGGCCCAGCCAGCTGTTCCGGGAATGCCTCCATCCTCTGTTGCACCAGTAACGATACCAAGACATCCAGACCTACATAGACAGACCACGCTAAGATCGCCCGGCTCTCCCGAGCACCAACTCCATATAAACGGTATGTAATACATTCATCCTTTTTAACCCTTGTTGGACGTGCAGGGACATGAGCTTGACTTAAATTTCAGTCCAACAAAGGTTAAAAGTCTTCCAACACCTTCAATATTTCATTCATTGAAAATCATCAAAACAACAAAAATTGGGTATATTGCTTTTTGTAATAGTACCTTGAATGTGCAGCATTAGTCATTCATAAACAGCATGGTCCTTGAAAGGTCTATGGACACTGACAGCCACAAATATAGTCACGTTTATATGTCATCAAAAAGTGTCTTTAAATTTTGAAGATAGCATGTTTGGTTTTAGAGTTACTACTAAATAAGTTTTGAGGAATTTTGGGGATCAAAATTTGTTCATGAATGAGGCGGAAGACAGCTTAAAGGTCATATATCGTGATTAAGATGTAGCAGTATACACGTTATTCCAAAACGAATCTGATTAGCCTAATAATGTAAGTGCACATTGTACCATTGTGTTTCGACCAATCAAAACACACGAATTGAAATCTATTTACCCCCACATTAAAGATAATAGCTGCATGGCCTTAAAATGTCTTAAATATAATCCTCTCCTTGATTTCAGGCCCCACCTTTTGGGCCGAAGGTACTTTAAAATAAAGTGATAAATTACGTTGGCTGGTTGGTATTCAAAAGCATAGGAAACAGGCTTGGAAAAGTGTGATCACCTCCCCTCTCCCCCCCATCTCCCCTTCCTGATAAAATTATGTTTGTGTATCTCACGTCCACATATTCAGACTTGAAATTTCTAATCTGCTAATTGTTCTATTTGACAAGATGGCTTTTAACTCAGCCAGGATTAAATGTCTTAAGCAGGTTATTTCTCTTTTACCAAGTTACTGAGCCATGCTTTTACTGCCTACAAGTGTATAAACTAATTTCCTGAAAGTTAGCCATATCGTTCTGATCTTCCAGTTTATACACAGCCATTTAAGATTAATGTCTCAGAAAAAGAATTCAAAAGGAATTTTTATTATTTAGTTTTCTCACTTGCATGCTTGAAAAATCACAAAACATGGATAAAATGATTGTATTAGATCTCAAACTTTTCTTTATAAATATAAAGCTGCCCGTTCATTCTGTTAATTTTGTAGTAAAAATTTCATTTTCATTTTCATACACATTTAAGAAAGGGCAGAATTTTTGAATAAATTTTAAGTCAATAGATTTCCTCTTGGATATTAATCTTTAGAGAAATGTTTGAAAATGTCAAATACTACAGTAAGTATAAAGTATTCTACTTACACTATTTTTGATATTGTTTTTATACAGGAACTAAGACAAGAAAGGGGGAGGGAGGGATGGGAAAGGACATGAAAGAGAATAGTTTGAAACCAATTTACTCAAGTTCTTAGTGAATTAATTGAAAACTTATCAAGGGTTTTTCTCTATGACTACACATATATATCAAAAAGGGATGATAGACCTACAAGTAGATCCACAGAATTGTTAACAATAAACATTTATATTCCCACATGGGTTTTTTGTATATTGTGTATTATAGATCTATTTGCCATCAATTTTGACTTATATCTTATCCTTTGAAATAAAACTCCTAATATGTGCTGGAAAGTATTTTCTTGCCATCAAAATGTAAATTGCAAGAGCCTATGGGGAACTCATCCCATGCACTAGGGCTTCACCCCTAGACACCACCATGGGCCCTTAAGTGGGCCTCTGTACTCCATGCTGCAAAATCGAGCTTTGGTGACACACAATCAGTCCTAAATTATAAATCCCCCCGTCCCCTCACTTTTTGGAATAGATCGTAATTAGGATCAGCTTTTCTCCTTTTAGCAATTGTGGGATGTGATCAAAGAATTTACATAAAACTTTTACCCACTTTTTTTCTTTAGATTTTCTTGGTTTCTACTGGAGTTGTTAAGCAATTTTGCTAAAGTTGTCTCTATCTGTCCAAAGTCCTTTAAAGGGGCACTATACCCCAAAAACTGAGGGTGGAATTTTCCAGAGACTCACAAGTATTCAGCAAAGTATTTTGGCCCTCCTGGAGAGCTACCCTTCCTAACCAATATTTATACTAAGTAGTTATCTAAGATTCATAAGCAATAAATTATATCACTTTGGGAGGCAAAACAGGTGAATGAATATTTGAAACATTCAACAAAGACGCCATCACATATGGGTCTAAGGAAGTCATTGTCTTTCTCCTGCAGGTATTGAACATTTTACTGGCAAACAAACCATGCAGCTGCAATAATAACTATTTTCATTGCCGCTCAAAAGTTGGAACCAGTTACTGCTAGTTTTTTTTACCTCAAGTCAACATTTTGAGCTCTCTCCCAAAGCCAAAAGGGTATTGTGTGCCAAACAAACACTTGCCGTAAATAATTTATATTATTGCATATATCCCGTCTAAAAATAATTAATCACAACAATAACTTCCATTTTATTTCTGTTTGTCATGGGTTTAGTTAGATTCAGTCACAACTGTACTTCACCTCTCTACAAAAACTTAATGGGAGTTTGAGGTTAACTAAGTGCCATAAATGAGTTATATTATTGCATAAATCCCCATTGGAAAAGATCATAACAGGAGCTTTATTTTATTTCTTCATATTTATGTGTTGGTTTTTGGTTACATCGAGTTGGTATACCACTATGTCATTTCTATACCACTTTGCAAAGTTGAGAACAGTGTGTGGTTAACAATTTACTTATGGTATAAGGGAAATATGTTATTGCATTCCCTATTTTCAAAGGACTATAACAAGAACTAGGAATTAGTTTTCTTAGTGTTGATTTTAGTTAACATATAAACTAAATTTAGAAATTGATATTACAAATTAATTTCCAGCTGGTTTACATTTACAAAATGTGATATCTTAACTGAGCACGGGTACCTATTGGAGGTAAAGTTAGTGTGCTGAACATCTGAAAGCAGTTTAAAAAGTCTGAATCATTGAAAATATTGGGTGCCTACATGTTAGTCTGAAGGCTCAGTAGTCTGAAGTCCTGTTAGGCAGAGAATGTCTGTTATTGTAAAGGCCTGTTAATCCAAATGCCAATATTCTGATTGTTGCACCCTGACCCTAAATCTTGATCCCAAAATTAAGGTTTTTGAATTATAGGACTGCTGGACTATCTATAAGGTTGGTTTGAGGTTTGACCAAGTTTGTCCGAGTTCTCTGCCCTCCTATAGACTTTTGTGGAAGAGGATTAAAAACTGATTTACAGTACAGAAATAATCTCATGACATCACAAATTTGTATATTCCAATATCTGCAAATTTGTATATTTTCTAAAGATTAGGCCTGAAAATTCCTAAGCTTTAATGGAGCTGGAAAAAATCTACTGTTCTGACAGTTATAATTGTAGGAAAATTGGGAATCTGCAGGAAGAAATATTATTCATTAAGAATTTTTATTTTTATATTTTCTAATAAGAATTTTTGAGTAAGCAACAGTATGTGTGGTGAATATGTGTTCTAAAAACTTCCTCCATGTAATTGTGAGACGAAAAGTACATTAAACTGCGAAAGAGAGAAGTATATGAAGATGTATTCACTACATTAATATTATTTCTGTCACCATTTTTTGTGGAAAGATTTTTTATATCTTTATTCAGAATCGTGGGAATTTTATAATTGATTAATAACTCTGAGCTTTAAAATAAGCAATTTTGAACAGATTTTGATGGAATATTTTGATAAAGTTTTAATGAAAACAATCTAACTTATGTTCCTTTTAATTATCAATAGTCCTTTTTAAGCAGTGGTGATGCATTTTTTATCCTAAGAATGGAGATATTTTCACATTTTACTATTTAGCTCTTAAAATTGTAATGTACTACTTAACATCACATCATCATATTCAAAACATTATTTTCCTCTTGCAGCAATTGACGGTGTGCCTTTTGACTTGAATCCTATTCTGAGAATGACGTCTCATCCTGAACAGGTAAATATCAGTTCTGTATCACTTTAAACTACTGGTTATGGAAGACTACATCACACATAGACATTAGAAATGGTTCTGCTTAAAACCAGGAACATCTCAACCGGCTCTCAAATGGAGCAGGGCTGGTTGGAGTAAAAGTTATATATATCTTTGTTTCCCAAACCACAAAACTGTATACAGTTTCACCTCTCCAAGGCTTCTTCAAAATTACAACTACTCCCACTGGTGTTACATGCTATTTTTAGAGACACACATCTGAATATAATGGCAATCCTTTGTAATATAATTAGTAACTGTAATCAATGCTGGCATTGTTTGTCTTTGCTGTTGGGGAAAGGTGAAATGAACTATGAGCATTGTGCGGCGTTTAGAAATACGCACATTGTACATGGCCTAAGATTATAAAATCGGCCCTAAATTTTACTTTCTGTGTTAGGACGACACTGGGTTTTTTTCTGATGACTTAATGTTACCTAGAATACTCAAAAGTTACATAACATAAGGAAACAAATCAATCAAAGCGACTTAATTTTGAATAAAGTGACATTAAAAATTTGTTATCGTTAGTCAATAGGGAATATTGTTTGTTTACTAGCAACTCAAAATGGTGGACTGAACTGAGAACATGTGTATATGCACCAGCTATTTGTGAACATGTGTATGTGCACCAGCTATTTGTGAACATGTGTATGTGCACTAGCTATTTGTGAACATGTGTATATGCACTAGCTATTTGTGAACATGTGTATGTGTACTAGCTGTTTGTGAACATATGTATGTGCACTAGCTGTTTGTGAACATGTGTATGTGCACTAGCTATTTGTGAACATGTGTATGTGCACTAGCTATTTGTGAACATGTGTATGTGCACTAGCTGTTTGTGAACATGTGTATGTGCGCTAGCTGTTTGTGAACATGTGTATGTGCACTAGCTGTTTGTGAACATGTGTATGTGCACTAGCTATTTGTGAATATGTGTATATGCACTAGCTGTTTGTGAACATGTGTATGTGCACTAGCTGTTTGTGAACATGTGTATGTGCACTAGCTATTTGTGAACATGTGTATGTGCACTAGCTGTTTGTGAACATGTGTATGTGCACTAGCTGTTGTGAACATGTGTATGTGCACTAGCTATTTGTGAACATGTGTATGTGCACTAGCTATTTGTGAACATGTGTATGTGCACTAGCTATTTGTGAACATGTGTATATGCACTAGCTGTTTGTGAACATGTGTATGTGCACTAGCTATTTGTGAACATGTGTATGTGCACTAGCTGTTTGTGAACATGTGTATGTGCACTAGCTATTTGTGAACATGTGTATGTGCACTAGCTATTTGTGTATGTGCACTAGCTGTTTGTAAACATGTGTATGTGCACTAGCTATTTGTGAACATGTGTATGTGCACTAGCTATTTGTGAACATGTGTATGTGCACTAGCTATTTGTGAACATGTGTATGTGTACTAGCTGTTTGTGAACATGTGTATGTGCACTAGCTGTTTGTGAACATGTGTATGTGCACTAGCTGTTTGTGAACATGTGTATATGCACTAGCTGTTTGTGAACATGTGTATGTGCACTAGCTATTTGTGAACATGTGTATGTGAACTAGCTCTTTGTGAATATGTATATGCATTAGCTTTTGGTGAACTGCTGTATTTTGTTTCAAAAAGATGATTGGAACTTTCATCATGGACTATTCAAGCTACGTATTACAAATATAAAAATGTTTTTTTTTCTCAGTAATTGATATTCTTATGAATTATCAATCAGAGAAACGTCACTAAATGTGGACTTTAATAGGGTAGCAAAACGAGCGGACAAGGCAGATTATAAAGATAAAATGAATACGAGAACCAATCTTCTTGCAAGTTTTGACTGTTATATATGCTACTTCCTCACTCAAAGAATTGACATTAATAAAACAGACAGGATACTTTGAAATGAGAAAAAGCTTAACTATAGGCAACAAAAGAATGGAACTTAAGGATTAACTTAGACAAAATAATAAAATAGATTGTTAAAGTATGTGCTGCATCTGTATTTTCTTGAAGGGTGATTATTTTGGCATTTATAAGCCGTAAACATTATACCAATAAAAAGGCTAAAGATAGAGGGGAATGGCGCTACAATGCGATTGTATCACTTCCTGTTGACTTGTGTTTTACAAATCATTTCAGCCTTGAAACATTGCAAGAAATTAATGTCTGTGCATGCTTTTGAGCTTATAATTGATCTTTTGTCATACTTTGTTTACATAAACTTATCAAATTATTTTTTTCTTAATGCTTTTTGTTTTGATTTCAGATGTCGATACCTTTGATCTCATACCTCTCACCTGAGGATATAAACCAGAAGTATGACTATGATTTTAGCACGGAGCACACAGTCAAACAGCAAGCAACTCTTAGTTGATAGCTGCTTTTCCGTGTTATAAATTAAGTATTTTTATACTTTCGCTATAAATTCTCTGATAAGGACTTTCTTTGAGTGGCTTGGAAGAATTTTATAAGACAGACGTATGGAGACTTTATCTGCCCCTGATGGTGGGATGTTAAAGTTAAGTGCATGCTTCAGCCATGAAGTCATATCAGGCTGGTGCTTGTCCCCGGTTTTCTTGGGGGTTAGCGGATGAGAGCACATGACTCCCCTTGCATAGGATGTCAGCTCATTGCAGGTTAACTCCCTAGCAGTGCTGGTGCTCATTTACAGCCAAGTGGACTGGAGCAAGCAGAGTAAAGTGTGTGGCTCAATTATGTTATTATCCTATTCTGTCTTTCTGTGACCATGAGGGGTGAGAATATTTCAGAACATTTCAAGATTTTCCAAATAAAGCTTTGAGTCAATGTACTTTTAAGTCTCATGACCCATTGCACAATGAGTGCCCAGACGACAATCAACAGTATGGATTCGGAGACTGCAAATGAATGTGTGTAAAATATATGGTGGAAATGATAGCCAATATTGATTAAGTCATTGTAATCTGACAGCAAGCTTTGATTGCTGTATAAATTGGAATCAACAGTTTAGCCATCCATATTATTCTCACAGGAATTTGGGACTCACTAGAAGCTATTGTAATACCAAAAAGTGCTTAAATTTTGGTTTGTGGCACAAGTATTACTAAATCTGAGCCACTTGAAAGAAAAATTTAATGTTGTGACTCTGTGCACATCTAAGAGCGCTTCTATATCTTTCTTTGACTTCCCTATATCATCCAAGTTTTTAAAAGTTTTGAAAGCTAACATCACATCAGCTTTACCCCTAATTCCTTTTGCGCCATCAATTATATTAGATTTTAATTTAAACTTTCCTGGCACAAGTGACCAAGTATGTTGGAAGTACTGCTTCTCATATCTGAACCCGAGTCAAACATGGTGTTACACAATCCTTGCATAGGACTCATGTCTAATGAGGCCCTCTTAGTCAGGCCTATCCAGATAGGTATAGCGGACCACAGCACCACTGGATTCCGAAATTTGTTCAGGTCTCTGTTCAGGTCTCCAGAAATAAAAAAGAGGAGGTAAAAAAAAAAAAAAAAAGGGAAAGAAAGAAATGAGACATACAATTCTCTTCACTTTTGTATTTTGTTGTTGAGGTAAAGTTGCACAAAAAAAAATCCAAGACTTTCTCTGGTCCCAGAGAGTCAAATATATTTCCACCAGGTTATCATTTCACATTATTATTGTATTCATATTTCACTTTTGGGAATATGCCAGGGAAAGCACACGGAAGTCACAATGACTTGTTTGCAGTGTGTACCCGATGAATTTGCCAGGATGGAAAGTGGGTGAACACAGGGTTAACACCCTGCTCTTTTCGAGAAGTGTTCAGAGAACCAGGTAGGGGGTGAAACACCTACCATTGAATTCCTTTTTTTTCAAGTGAAAACTTCATATCTCGAGGTGATATCAACTTTCTCATTTGGATAAGTGTTCCGTTTTGTAGTTCATACAAACTTTCTTCAATAACCCAAAGTAAAAGATCTATCTTGATGTAATTTTGTTCATATCAAATAGCAATATGTATGAGTTACATTGTCAGAGAGTAGGCAATTTAATTGGCTGATGGATGGCGTGTGTTCTATACTGTGTGATACTGTACAGTAAAAGCGACTGCATAGTATGTTATCGTTCCATAGAAGTATAAGCCTTTGTGCGAAAATTATTATTTTATTAACATTTTTTGTATGTTGTAATATTTCATAAAAGTTTGGAATCCTGTTCCCAGATTTAGAGATAAGTTTGAAAATGCTAAATTTTTAACGACTCTTGTCTTGTTGTATGAAATAATGATTATAAAATTAACGTCATTGTGGGATTGTTAAGAATATATAATTCAATCGTGTTAAAGGAGTTTCTTAAAAGACACCTTTCCTTGGAAAACACAAGGCAAGAATTATTACAAAATTCCAACAAAGCAGCAGCAGAATAAGGTATAGAAAGAGATGGTTTGTTTGCCCTCATAACTTGCCACAAAACAGGGGCAGCATTTAAAAAAAAGGGTCGTTTTTTTCTTCAATTTTCAAAAATCTCTACACTTTGTAAAACTGGCGTAGGTAGCAACCACTTTTGCATTGCGGTATTACATATTAAAACTCCACATGTAGGAAACTGTTTTGGCAAACATGAGCCACGTGATACAATTTGTTCGATCAAGTGATCGTGTCCCCTGTGCTGATCCATGTGCTTCAAACTTTTCAAGTGGCTTCAATTGAAGAGAAAAGGTGTCTGTCATCAGTGTGATAACAGTCTTTATAGACCAGAAAAAGCAGTGTTCTTCTGTCCAGTGCTTGTTATTAACTTCTTCATATGCTTGTTGATGAAGACTAAAGGTCCAAATTGGGAAAAACAAATTATAATGTTTTTTTTTTTTCCACCTGCCCCTCCCTTACAATATTTCACAAGAAAAAGCAAACAAACTATTTTTGTTAGGCCCAATGTAAGACAATCGCACTGTTTGATGAATATTTAGACCTGGAAACTCTTTGTAAAACAGACAAATGTAGAAATACATTTCTTTTGTTATTCATGAATGTAACATTGCGGCTGAGCTATTCATGATTAGGTTTGGATAGAGAATATTTTGTAATTAATGGATAAGCAATCATTGTAAGTTTACTATAAAAGGCAAGCATGGGAAATTCAGAATTGGAACTGGTATCTTATTCCCTCCTATCATGACAGGAAAACCATTGGTATTGACCTGTAATAAGCATTTGCTCCATTTATTACATTTTTTTAAGCAGCAAACAATTGTTTTAGTGATGTAACCAATGTCTGTGCGAGTTATGTAGCGTTTTATTTTGGTCTGGGTTTGTCATCTCGAGGTTTGCCGTGCCTACTTTCATCTTAGGCAATAAAGGAGAACTTACAAGTTGAAATTGGAATTGAGGCTATATGTTTGAAATATGTATAGATGTCACAGTTAGTAATTAATTAAAAAATTATTTATTTTACACGTTTTACCCTAAGTTTTTTTATTTTTTTTATTTTGGCTAGATATGAGCAAAGTTTGATTAGATTTGAACAATTGGACTTGTGTGAATCATGTTTACCAAAAATAAAATGCAAATTTGTTTTGTAAGTGTTGTTTGAATTTTTTTGAAAAAAAAATGTTTTTGGTGATTTGTTTAAAACAAAAATGAAAATGGCTCCAGGTACCCCTCCAGCTATCGCCCCATCGCCCTCACTTGCTGTCTCTGTCAAATTATGGAAAGGATCATTAACCAGAGACTAAACTGGTTCCTTGAGACCAACAATTCCGGAAACGTTGCAATACCCTAGGCCAGTTAATTACACTCGACATGGCTATCCAGGAGTCCTTTGCAAAAAAAGAGCACCTCATTGCCATCTTTTTCGACCGCAAGAAAGCTTTCGACACTACTTGGAAATACGGCATTATCTTAACCACTGAACTAATCCTTTGATTTTCATGTATATAATAAGAGGACTTTTAAAGAAACAGATTTGGGAAAAACCCATGTTGATATCTTATTCTGTTTAGGAGATATTGCATTTCAGATCTCACCAGTCTTGCAAAGTGACCTCACAGTGTGATGTCATAATTGCATATTCAAGATAATTCTCTATTTACATGCAACTTTCCTTGAATTGAGTGTAAGGTACATCATCAGATGGGCAAAGCAATTTCTTGTAAAGTACAAGTTATACCCCATTTTAATTTCAGATATCACCACTGTGTTGAAAAATGACCTTACAGTGTGATGTCATACTTGCAGATTTCAAACAGATTGTATGTATTTCTTTGAAAATATGAATTTCTAACTTATTTGAAAACGTTTTTGTGTAATTATTGAGATCGGGTATAACATCAAAAACTTTTTGTAGAAATACATGAAACAGTTTTCACTGATTTGTTTCTTGTATAGTTCTTTATCATATATTTTCAAATGGAAATTCCTTAACCAAGTAGTTGTAAGTTTCTTCACCGTGTACTCCTTTCTTTGTACTGTGTTTTATATGATAAAAACACTTGACCTCTCTCTCTACTTATCCTTGAAAACTGCTCAGAATGTTTTAGGAAAGAGGTTATGGCCCTCAGTAGATCCTTAGAAGGACCTGTGTGTAAGGCCTCTAAAACCTGGTGTCTAATGAATGACATACAAATTGATTTATACCGGGACAGGGCGCTGTGCTATGTCCTCGAGCAAGGCACTTTATCCCATTTTGCTCCAGCTCACTCAGCTGTGAAATGAGTTCCAGTTTCGGCTGGAGTGTTAACCTGCGGTGAATTCATTAACATCTTATGGCTGCATAAAAATACACCCGATCATTAAAAGAAAACTGGTCAGGTGATCACATCACGTACACCCGCTTCCGATTTGCATTACTTGCTTACTCGTCCAATAAATTACACGATACAATTTCCAAGCTCTGCTGGCTTGTGGTAATTAACAAGGTCAAATTCCAGTGCCTGAAAGGCGATATTACTTTATGAGTTTTTCCAATCAGTGGAGGAGAGATGTTGCATGCATCGTTAGACGGGTATACCCCCAAATTAAAGAATTTTTCGATGTGGCCGCTAGATCATTATGCTGGTGTCCCATCCAGGGGGACTCAATTGCTCCCATCTGCTAAGCACCATGGAAATCGGGAATAAGCACCCGCTCAATCAACCCTTACGAATTATGTAAGAAAAACCTGGATTTGCATTTTTGACGGAAATTTCAAGATATTTTTTACTGATAGATTTTTCAGGATGGATTCTGTTGAAATAAAGGATTCAGTTAGGGTTCATTCCTCATGTGTGCAGCAATTTTGAAGCCTTAAACAACAAAATATATATTATGCAAATATTTGTAAATCTCTTAACACTTGTCTAAAATAGAAATGATATCAGTAAATAAGAAACTAATAAGTATAATTTTTGTAAGAACTTTGTATCCAATGATATAAGTTTGTAGATATTAGTATATTGAATATTATCCAATAAATGGATAGATTTTGTCAAATGTTTGTTTTCTTTTGTTAAGATAGGGGCCTCAAAATCTTGTATTGTTATAGTGGTGCCTCATGAGTGATTCGTTAGGAGAAGGTGTAACACACCTGCGATTCATGTACCCACCCACCCCTCATGAAGCTCAATATTTCTTTGTGTGTGCACCCCTCATGAAGCTCAATACTTGTGTGTGTGCACATCTTGGCAACTGAGGCAAACAATTTTTCTTTTTTTTCAAATCATTGGATTTAATTTTGAAACTCGTTCCTAAGACTGTCCTCTAACAATCACAGCTCTGATAGAAACTGCCACTTCTTTTGTACATTTATTAACCAATGTTGAACATTTAGCTGGCCTGTAATAAAGTACCAAATTTGGGACCTCTTTTATTGTACACGCTTTCTATAGAGCTTACCTTCCAATTCCCCCTGCTTCCATCCTTGATGCACCGTTCAATGGTTTGACTTCAATTAATTTTCACAAACCTGTTAGAGATTGCATGTATTAAATACAAAATGTATTAGCAATGGCCAGTGACATAGTCGAGTGTCCAAGAAGGTGTGGGGCCAACCCCTGCTCACCAATTGCTTGATGTCAGTGTCGTGAATGCTGGTGGGGGCCCTTCATAAGTTCTGAAAAAGTGTGGTTCCAGACACTCATGTCCATATTGTGTGTTACAGGCACGGTAAACAACCGAGGCAGGAGGGCATGCCCCACTGCATTGCTTTTGTTATAGTGTGCGAATATGCAACTGCAACCCTATTCATTTCCTTGAATATGAAATCATATACCACATAATATCTTGCTGGAGTAACTCCTTGATCATCATGGGTCTATGAAGTCATATTTGGTTATCTTGCAAGTTTGGCCAGGTACATCTGTACATGTATGTTTGTTCACCGAAACATCCTTCAAACTTCGATCCACTACTTCTCCAGTCTTTAGAAGGGTCATTTATTGGAGTGTGTGGGCAAGAATCCTACCCCTACCCCCCCCCCAAAAAAAAAAAAAAAAAAAAAATTGCATTGATAAATTTTACCCACCAGTCACTTCATTTGGCCCACCACTTTTGTCAAAATTTGTGGTGCTGCAGACTGCAGTGGGCTAATTTTCATATGATTTGGATGGAAAATATTTATTTCATGGGGTACTTTTATCCAATTTTTGTCATTTTTTAGTTCCACCCATTACACAGAGTGTAATGAGTGGAACTTATCAAATCGTACGTGAGCTCACATATGTGCCTGTGCAATGGCTTACTTTAAAATGCATCTCCTCCTAGGTTTTAACAGTTTTGCTCTTGAAATTCTGGCCCAAACGAGATTTTTGTATGCGTTATATAGCTTGTATTTTGCTAAGAGGTATTCTTATGTGTTTTTTTTAAATTAAAGCTCCCAAAAGGTTTTACTACAGTATCAGATTTTATACGTAATGGTGCTAAAAATAGCTAGCTGTAGACATAATGCTCCACGTACCGTACATAGCTATGTCCTCGTGCATTCAGTACATGTTTCCTATTAGCACTAGGATATTTACTACTTTTATTAAACATATCAAAAAAGCTGGTAGACCAAATAGTATTTATTAATTTGTGAATTAGGAGATAAAAAACCTTTCATATAAGACCTAAATTATGCAATTTCATTAAAATTTGCAATGTTCGCAGAATTACGGATGATGAAAAAAAATCTATATCGGATTCTTTTAAAACCCAATGAGCCTAATTTATAATTTTTAAAAAGAAAAAAAAAGATGAAAACATTAAAAATTGTTTTGGGATGTGACTTTGTGTTTATGTCAGGGAGTTGGCGGAATTAACTCAATATTAAAAACATGATGAAATAGTCAAGTTCAGGGTGCTTTTTGTACCAAAATGTTATAAATTTCGAATATTTTGTGTTTTTTTTTTTTTTAAAGTACCATTTAATCTCTCTCGGATGAGGGTACTTTCGATTGGGAATCATTAGAGTTTTTGGCCCTATTTTTTAGACCGAAGTGAAGAGATGTTGTACACCCTCACCAAATCACTCAAATTCTAGTGTGGGTCCATGGTAAAATAGTTCCCCATAATGCTGTTTCTGAAGCAGATCTCGTCAAGTTTGGATATGAATAGTTAAGACCTATCTATTCTCTACTATTCCTGAAAATTGCAACTTTCCAGCTTCCTGTCCCATGAAATGGGACCTCTCGAAAATATTTTTAGTAGCCCTTTCTCTGGCTGAGCTCTCAAACTTATGGAAGCATATGCCGATCAAAACCTCGGGAATTACGTCGCGTCGCTATTGGAATTACGTCGCGTCGTAATTGGAATACATCGCGTCGTAATTGGAATTACGTCGCGTCGTAATTGAAATTACGTCGCGTCGTAATTGAAATTACGACACGTCGTAATTGGAATTCGTCGCGTCGTAATTGGAATTACGTCGCGTCGTAATTGGAATTACGTCGCGTCGTAATTGGAAATACGTCGCTTCGTAATTGGAGTAGCGTCGCGTCGTAATTGGAATTACGTCGCGTCGTAATTGGAATTACGTCGCGTGGTAATTGGAATTACGTCGCGTGGTAATTGGAATTACGTCGCGTGGTAATTGGAATTACGTCGCGTCTTAATTGGAATTACGTCGCGTCGTCACTGGAATCACGTCGCGTCGTTATTGGATTTACGTCGCGTCGTAACTGGAATTACGTCGCATCGTAGTTATATTTACTACGCGACCCAAATATTTACCGGCATATGCTTTCATATAGATTTGAAGTTGAAGTAACATGCTGACATATGAGGCATGTTTCGGGGATTTTGTCTAAAAGCATTTATATCCTGAAGAAACAGTGACAAATGCAAAGAAAATTGATTGGATTTTATCCGGACTTTCACATCGTAACTTTTGAATTAAGATTATCCTACATAATTTGGTCTCACCAATGTTTGGGAACAATTTGAAAAATATTCTCTTGTCAACATGTCAGTGGCCCAGCCTTAGCCTAAAGTGACCTTCGCTGTTTCTTATACTTTAAGTTAGTCCTAGGCCCTAAGTCTAACAACCGCTGCCACTTTCTTACTAATCTACAACGATGAAAGAAACAGTAGGCCTACTAGAGCTTGTTTTTTGGAACTACAATCTTGGACAAAACTCGTTGAAACACTTTGTGAAAATATGTGATGTTTTTCATGAAGCTATTTTTCTATTGTAAATTATTCCACATGTATAAATCAGAAATGCTGGAAATTTTTTCTGTTGCTTCTTCAATCTCTACTCTTTCAATTGTAATTAATATTTTAGATTTATAGGAACATTTTGATAATTTCATTGACGCCGCCGCCAGTGTCCCCCTTCCCTACCTCACTATAAGAATTGTCTTGCTCAGGGACACACTGCAGTTCTGAAGGACACACTGCTGGCAGTGCTCGAGGCGGGAATCGAACACATTACCATACGAGCAAGACTCCTAAATCACTGAGCAACTGCACATCTGCCAAGAGAACCGCTTAGTTCAAAGATTAGTTCAGTGGTCAAGCGATTCCATCTGATATGTCAGAGGATTTCAATGGGAAACTAGAACATCAATGATGTAGTAGCTCAACATATTTTGGTGGTGGTTAAGTCTGTTTTTTGTTGGTGGGTTGTCAATTCGAGTAGACGGGTTGTTATGAAAGAAATACATGTTTGAGGGAACTGCATGCGGGAGCTTTGATATTGTTGTGATGCTAGAATATAAATAATGTAATAGCTCAATATATGTTTTGATGCTGGGTATAAGACTGTTTTTGTTGTGGGGTGTTACAGCTTTTGTTGTCACTTTTGACTTTCCGCAACAAAAGGTTTTTTTGGTAAGCTGGGAAAAATTGAATTCTAACGACACTGGAATGGGTTTAAAGATCAAGGAGTCAGGACCAATGTTGACAATTACCCATCGGGGTAACAAGTAAAAGGATTCTTTTCAAAATTGTTGCTTAGGTTTACCAAAGTTTATAACGTTCCAACAGAAATCCATTGGAGTATTTACGCCAAGACGCACACCGTGACGGCTGTTTTATCAACCAGTCGTGGAGCACTGGTTGGAGACCCACCGGGAATTGAAGCCAGGATGCTAGATTGGAAAGCTGAAGCTTTACCAATCTACCACGTAGGTCTGCTTAGAAATTTATTGGGGGCATTCCTCCTCCCACCACGGCCTTTGGTGTCGGTGCCCCTGATAAAATCTTTTGTTTTAATTATGTCAAATGAATAATAAATGTATGTGACAACCTCTATGTTATTTGTAGTATTTGTGAGCGACTGGATATCAACTTGTTTTCAAGCTTGAAGAATGACCTAAAATAACTAAAATAAGTTTCAAAAAGGCGCCTCTAAGTTCCAAACCGGTCTGCCCACAAAATCCAGAACAACCAAAACTTCCCGTCCGCACAACTTCAAAAGGGCACATTTCGCCCCTAAATCTAGGGCCAAGGCAGTTCCCCCTCCCCCTTGCCGCCGTGGTTCCGACATCGCTGCAGAGACTAAAATCCCTACGGGCCCGCAGGACTCTAGTTGCCCCACTGCGTATGGGAGCTTTAATATTGTTTGAATATGTAAAAACTGTTTTTCAAGTAAGTCTATAAAAGCTAAGCCTCAACATCAATATGATGCAAATTTTATTAACAATGTTTGCTTTTAAGTAAAATAGATATTATAAACAGACATACCAACAGCAAATGCTTTTGTATAAAATCAATATGGATTTTACATCCTTGCAACAAGACATGATTTTAATTATTGATAATGTATTAGACATTCTGAGCAGATAATTAATTAATAATAGCATCTAGGCCTAATAGCATCCCACAAATACACTTCCAAGACAAGTAGCAATCATTATAACAAAATTTAACTAAAACGATCTTTAAAATTTTCGTTTAAAGTCCAGTTTACTTGACCCCTGAATCCTTAATATTTTCCGTTCCCGAAAAAGAAAAAAAATGTTCCTATATAATCGAAAGAATTGAAAGAAATTACTCCAGAATTGGCCAAAAATTCCCGAAAGTGAGAAAAAAATTCCGAAAATAAGCAAAATGTTCCGAAAATGAGCAAAAATTCCCAAAAATGAGCAAATTTTCCAATAAATATCTTTTTTCTGCTGGAAATTAAAAATAGTAGCCGAAAATAAACGAAATTTCACGAAGATGTTATGAAAATTGAAGAAAATTGTCCGGAACTGGAGGAATTTACCCCAAAATTGGCTCAAAAGTTCCCGAAAATAAGCAATATTTTCCGAAATTAGCCAAATTTTCCGAAAACTGAAGAGAATTACCCAAAAATGAAAGGAAATCTTATGAAAATCGAAGAAATTTGTCCGGATATAAAGCAACATTTCCGAAAAGAAAGCAAAGGTGACCCGGGGGTGGGAGCATATAACAAGTCAAAAATGTATCGAAAATGTACGTTTTGGTGTGTTGGCGCCACTTTTCCTACCCCACCATTAAGAATTTCTAATACAGTCTGTAGCCTTGGAAACAAACAAGTTATCATGTACAAGATTGCTGCAAGCCAGGTCATGCGTCTAATGCGATCTACAGGGGACTCATGCAAGGTGTTTAAAAATATATTTTTGTATTCTATATTTTTTTATTACTATTCATATTTTTATCAGTGAGTTATTAACACTCTGCTGATTTTACAGCCAGAGATTCAATCGCGTTGTATGGTTGAAATAACCTATTTTAGCTTGGCTTTAATAGGTTTTTGAAAGTAACCCAATTTATAGCCCAAATCAGCTTATCAACTATAAAAGTTATACGCCAATTGGACTACTTATTGGGATATCACATGCATATGTGCAAGACGGTATTTTAACGCTCCAGCCATAGCTTTCTTTCAATCGGAGATGATCGGTGGTATTTCCCGAACCAATGTTATCATATATGTTAAATTCCTTCGGATTGCGCCAAGTGAAATCCAAAGATTTGAAAGATTTTAAGTGAATTCTAAAATGCAGAATTCGTTGAAACTATGCAACAATATGAATTGTTATTGCATCAACATATTGATCTATTTAAGCCAAACATAGCAACACAGCAAAATATCCAAAAGACGCATAGGATATGATAAACGCTGCAAAAATCCGAATGTATCCGGGCGAGAACCTGGCTCTTAAGTTGGTCATCGCATAAGCTCAAATCTCTTAAAGGGATGATGAGCTAAAAATCTTATTCCGTTAAGGAGATATTAGTCGCAGGGACGTGGGCTGAAGGTGCGGACGCCCCCCACAGTTCCGCACAAATTATTTGTACGACGACTTCAACTAATTTTTCTTGACCCCCATCGTCCACCTTACGCGTGCTTCCTGGAAATTGCAGCCCCCTCCCCCTTCCCCTCCTTCTTCCAGGCTCAGACCAGCCTATACCCCTGTATTAAAGTGTTAAGTTATGTCTCATTCAAGTAAAAATGACTGATATCAGACTAGTTGTGACGTCACATTCTCGAAAATCTTTATTACATCCTATATATGTCTTCCTGACATGTTATATCAAAAACACCATTGTAGACAGAATCTATTTATGTAATTATATTATTTACCACATTAATGAAGTTTGACCAAATCAAATTAATGTCTTTCAAATAAAGAAAGTGAGGATTTTTGAGTCAACCTTTCACATAAAACTTTGCACACTGTTTTGCACAAATGAAACGGAACTTTGAAATATTGAAGTAGTTTCTTTACCATGTTGTTTTAAAGAATTAGTTCAGTGGTCAAGCAAGTTTTTATAGTTTTCCGTAACACATCACAGCTAGTTCCGCGATTGTTTTCCTTATGCGCGTTTTGAGGTAATACATTTTCATATATTGAGCTACTATATCATTGATGTTCTAGGTCTTCTTGCTGTCCTATTAGAAAGATACAGAAAACTACGTTTTCCTCCCCTTTGATCTATGAAGTGTGAATTTAGCTGGTGAATCACAGAGGCGAACAACTATTTATAACAAAGCTAATATTATGAAATTGCTGATAGCAAAGTATCTTAACTTACATCGTGCAAATCGTGGGCTATTATCTTTTGATAATGTATCTCCAACTGTATCTTTCTTTTGAGTTTTTAAAGGATAAGTTTAGTGGTCAAGCATCTATCTTATGTGAAAAAGGACTTCAAAAGAAACAAAATAGTGAAAAAGCATACAAAAATCTTATTTCGATAAGGAGATATCTAAGTTTAAAGTTTGATATCATTTGTGTAGAAATAGCTGAAATCGGACAATTTGTGACATCACAGCCTCAGATTCCTCAAAGTCGTTATGTATTCTATCATATTTTGTCCTGCGGTTTTGTGACTTAAAAACCATGGGACATGTCAAAAAAGTAGTAAAACTTGAATCTAGTAAGGATATTTATAATATACCACCTAAAGAAAGTTCGGGGGAAATAATTTAAATAGTGAAAAATTAATAAAATTTCTTTGAAAAACATTAACAATTGTTAAGAATGTGACTGACGCCAACTTTCCTAGTAGAGTTACTACACCAGTCATTTCTACATAGATAAGACAGAAATTTAAACTTGAATATCTCATTAATGGAATAAGATTTTTCAATGCTTATTTCACCATTTTGTTTCCTTTGAAGTCCTCTTTCATATAAGATGGACATATTTGACCACTGAGTTGTCTACAAACTGTGGTGTAGCGGTTATCATACATGTCTACAGACCACGATGCCCTGGGTTTAAGCCTGGGTTGGGTAGACACGCCAGTGCACCACAACTGGTTATCAAAGGCCGTGGACATTGACTTGGTTGTCGATGTTATGTCTGTCCGTATGTCGTACTTGTGTTCTCGTCCGGGTCGTATTAAGCGTTTTGTGATAGCATTGTTACTATCATAACCGAATACGCAGGCGACGACCCCGTCATTGTAAGTGTGTGTTCACTCGTCGGCGGCGACCACTGAGCTAATCCTTTAATAGTCCTTTTCAATATCAGAATATAAGAGAGATCTCCTTGACCACTGGAATAATCCTTTAACTTACCCAAGCAGAACAGCAACAACAATGGATAAAGTATTCCCAGAACGGATGACATATATAGCCTACAATCACCGACAATATTATTTGGCGCTTTTTCTATCCCTACACTACCCCTCTTCAATGTTAGTAAAAAGTTTAGAATAAAGTTCTTAGCGTCTTCATTTTTAAAGCGGTAATCATGCCAATATTAAAGCGGGGTAGGGAAAAAGATGCCAAGTATTTTGTCGCTCATTGTTGGTCTATGTTCCTTGGAGAGCACCATTCTGCATTTCTTGATCAGTGAACTGGTTGATGAGCCTTGCATTTCTTATGAAAATAATAGGCCTAATCCAACAAATTAAAGAAAATGTGAATTGTGCAGCGCCGTTTTCTGTCGTATAACATATTTCTGAAGTTTCAAAATGGAAAGAATCATTACCACGACACGAAGCCATTGGGAATGGTGCGTTGCCGCGGCTGGATTTATCATCACTGCCACCATCATGGCGACTGGAAACTGCATTAACTTTTTTATTGTGCATATTCAGGATGCATTGAACAGTACAACCGTTGAAGCAGGTAGGTAAAGATAATCCGATCTAAATCATAACCAATGATCCTCCATTTCCTGACCAAGGATGCGACCATATGACTGCATGAGGGAAAGTTTAATAGGCTTATGTTTTTGATTTCATATTGCGACTTGTAGTCTAGTCCTGTACAAGGTTCACACCGGGCCAGTGGCGGATTTAGGGACCCTTGGCCCCGGCTTGGCCCCAGACAGCAATCACAATTTACCCCTACCGGGCCCACTCTACCCCACGTACCCCGCATATATCTTAACTACAATTTCATACATAGTCTATATTGATCATAAATTAATCATTACTCTAAATTCATTTTTAGTTAAGCAGATTTTGAAAGCTTTGGAATATGTTCAGATGACACTATATGAACACTTGATATCTCTCAGGCTAATATAGATTAGAAAGGGGGTGGAGGAAGGAAGTCAGGCAATGGCCAAAATACCCAGTTAGAGCACTTTGTTTTTTAAAGAAATGTCTGCAAGGGCCCAAGTTCTAAAATATGAACAATTTGTTCCTTAAGAATATGGTTGTTTCAAATATTTGAATTTCCTCCATGTGATTATAGTCTTTATTTACTTAAAGGAAATATTTGAATAAGCAAGCACAGTAAATAATTTCATATAACCTTTAAAAAGGCACATTCTGCCCGTCTTCCCTTTACAATTGAGCAAGGGGGAAGTGGCCCTCGTTTCTCAGATGGTTCCGCCATTCCTGCATTCTGCATTTCTTGATCAGTGAACTGGTTGATGAGCCTTGCATTTCTTATGAAAATAATAGGCCTAATCCAACAAATTAAAGAAAATGTGAATTGTGCAGCGCCGTTTTCTGTCGTATAACATATTTCTGAAGTTTCAAAATGGAAAGAATCATTACCACGACACGAAGCCATTGGGAATGGTGCGTTGCCGCGGCTGGATTTATCATCACTGCCACCATCATGGCGACTGGAAACTGCATTAACTTTTTTATTGTGCATATTCAGGATGCATTGAACAGTACAACCGTTGAAGCAGGTAGGTAAAGATAATCCGATCTAAACCATAACCAATGATCCTCCATTTCCTGACCAAGGATGCGACCATATGACTGCATGAGGGAAAGTTTAATAGGCTTATGTTTTTGATTTCATATTGCGACTTGTAGTCTAGTCCCTGTACAAGGTTCACACCGGGCCAGTGGCGGATTTAGGGACCCTTGGCCCCGGCTTGGCCCCAGACAGCAATCACAATTTACCCCTACCGGGCCCACTCTACCCCACGTACCCCGCATATATCTTAACTACAATTTCATACATAGTCTATATTGATCATAAATTAATCATTACTCTAAATTCATTTTTAGTTAAGCAGATTTTGAAAGCTTTGGAATATGTTCAGATGACACTATATGAACACTTGATATCTCTCAGGCTAATATAGATTAGAAAGGGGGTGGAGGAAGGAAGTCAGGCAATGGCCAAAATACCCAGTTAGAGCACTTTGTTTTTTAAAGAAATGTCTGCAAGGGCCCAAGTTCTAAAATATGAACAATTTGTTCCTTAAGAATATGGTTGTTTCAAATATTTGAATTTCCTCCATGTGATTATAGTCTTTATTTACTTAAAGGAAATATTTGAATAAGCAAGCACAGTAAATAATTTCATATAACCTTTAAAAAGGCACATTCTGCCCGTCTTCCCTTTACAATTGAGCAAGGGGAAGTGGCCCTCGTTTCCCAGATGGTTCCGCCATTCCTGGGGTTCAAAACATTTGTATCATCATCATAAAATATTTTGGATAGATCTAGATTCAAATTCACGCAAATTAAAAAAAATACCCTGATTGACCTCACAATGTTCTTGAATTGGTGATGGCAATCACCCATGCTGTTTTCCCCAGCATTTGGTCAATGCACTAATATAAGATGATGCCTGCAAACAATGCATGTCGTCCAAAGTAAAAACAACACAAAATTGCTGGTCCACTAGTAATAGGACAAAAACAGAAAAATGTTTCAGCGTTAGTAGTTTTTATTTCCAATTTGAAAAGAAAATAACTACAGATCACAAGTTTGGCGCATGGGCGGTCAGTGTACAGGTGTAAAGGTTATTTCACTGGCCACGTGTGAGTAACCAAACTATCATCCAAGCAAATTAAAGGATAAGTTCAGTGGTCAAGCATGTCCATTTATATGAAAGATATATAAAAGAAACAAAAGGGTGAAGATAGCATTCAAATATCTTATTCACTTAAAGAGATATTCAATTTTAAAGCTCTGTCTTATCTGTGTAGAAATGACTGGTGTAATAAGTCTATTATGGAAAGTTGGTGTCCTCATCCTCACATTCTTAGCAATTTATAATGTATTTTAAAGGAGCTTTATTTTTATTTTATTTTTTTACTTTTTAGATTATTTCAAATTATTTTAATTTTTCCTCGAACTTACTTCAGCTGGTACATTATAAATACCTTTACTAGTTTAAGTTTTACAACTTTTCTGACATATCCCATGGTTTTTAGGCCTCAAAATCGGAGGACAAAATATGATAGAATACATAACGACTTTGTGAGGAATCTGAAGCTATGACATCACAACTAGTCTGATTTTAGTCGTTTCTACACAAATGATACCAAACTTAAAACTTAGATATCTCCTTAATGGAATACGAATTTTGAATGGTTTCTTCACTATTTTGTTTCTTTTGAAGTCCTTTTTTACATAAGATAGATGCTTGACCCCTGAACTTATCCTTTAAAAACTCAAAAGAAAGATACAGTTGGAGAAACATTCATTATTAAAAGATAATAGCTTACGATTTGCACGATGTAAGTTAACATACTTTGCTATCAGCAATTTCATAATATTAGCTTTGTTACAATGATAGTTGTTCGCCTCAGTGATTCCCCAGCTAAATTCACATTTCATAGATCAAAAGGGAAGAATAAAAGTAGTTTTCTGTATCTTTCTAATAGGACCGCAAGGAGATCTAGAACATCAATGATGTAGTAGTTTAATATATGGGAATGTTTTATGTGTTACGGAAAACTAAATGAACTGGGGATGATTTGGATTGTACCATTATTATGCGGGTTGGTTTTAAGAACAAATTCATTGAAACAATAGTTGAATACTTTAAGTATGCATGCTGTGGAGGCTAAGTTCGTTAAAATTTTCTTTGAGGGCGAAAAAATTATGGATTTATCAACACACATGAAAGGCCGTTCATGTGTGTATATTTATCATACAAAAGTATTATGTTGTTTCACAGATTTAAGAGTGTTTACGCGTAGCGTGGTCATAGCCAGGATTGTCACTCTTGATAATACCAGTGACCGTCAGAGGCTGAGATGGCATATGGGAGAGGGGCGGGACAGCATGAGGGAGAGGGTGTGACGGCATGTAGAAGAGGGTGGGACGGCTTGCCATGTTTGACGGCATAGCATGTCGCATGTGGGATGTAGGCCAAGTGAAATGGAACTTTAGACAACATTTTATTCTACAACTAGCCAGTTCCAATGAAATATTTTTGAAGCAAACAAATTGAATGAAATTTAATGCACACACAACTTCAGTTCAAAAGTTTGTTAGACAAGGCATACTGATGAGAAACTTTTTTTAACTCTTTTTTCTTAAGCAAATATATAACAATCTGTACTTGTGCTGAATAGAAAACAAATCTTAAGAATGCAGTGATAAGAAAAGATATAAAGAAGTTTATTTAAGGATATAATAAACAGATCTTAATTCATACAAAAAGTTTAATAAATAGCATAGTTCTTAATTTTTAGTATCATAATCATGCAAGCTAACGTTGTCGTTATGCCTCGCTCTTGCACTTCTTCGTTCATGATTGTTGTCGATAATATTTCACACAAATTGTTTTAATTTCTGATGAATACAAACATATAATAAGAAATATATCTCAATGTAACAAAATATACAAGAAAACTTAAAAATGGAAGATAATAAGCCAAAATCCGACATTGGAAACCGCTTATCGCCTCTCTTCACAGCGTGTTTACAATACGCAAACAACAGGAAACGCTCTTCACACAGTAGTACAGTCCATACAGCTCGAGCGTGCTAAAAATGACGTCAGAATTAAAATAAATCGATACATAAGCGGACGCGAAATGTTTTCTTTCATCAGGGCCAGTGGAAGAAAAAGTTATATATTTCTTTGTTTCCCAAACCACAAAACTGTATTTAGTTTCACCTCTCCAAGGCTCCTTCGCCAGTGCACCATAACTGGTTATCAAAGGCCGTGGACATTGACTTGGTTGTCGATGTTATGTCTGTCCGTACGTCGTACCTGTGTTCTCGTCCGGGTCGTATTAAGCGTTTCGTGATAGCATTTGTACTGTCATAACCGAATACGCAGGCGACGACCCCGTCATTGTAATTGTGTGTTCAACTCTCTCTCTCTTTTCTTTCATCGATTTTTCTTTGTTGGAAAGTACGGGCCCTTTTTTCACCAATCACGTTAAATTTAAATATGTGATAAATGTTATATGTTGATTGTCAGGCCGTGTGAAATGGACTCACAAATACTTTCATTCATAAGTTACAAAGGTCAAAGCGGCGATAACCTTGTGATTTGCCAAGGTAAGCCCCCACCCTTCCCCACTACTTGCCGCTGAAGTCTTTTGAAGTCCTCTTTCGACGCTTGAACGAATCCTTCAAGATCAACCCATCGTGACCGTCCCGCATTAGTACAGACACTGCCTAAAAACTTGTTCTGCAATTTTGAAACTACAAATTATACACATTATTTCACAAGATTAACTTTGCTTCCAAAGACATTTCATACTCCTTGGGAGATGCTGCGCCCCTTAATAAAAAAATCTCTTTGGATTGGTTAGAAATCAAGCACATGGTTTATTGAACAGCATGTATGGAGTGTTGAACAGGTCACAGTTTTGTGGTTTGAAAAATAAAGAAATAGATAACCTTGATTACAACCGGCCTTGCTTAGTTTCAGGGCCGGTCAGAGTGTTCCTAGTTTTAAGCAAAGTCATTTCCAAGGCTTAGTGATTTTATGCATCAGTTATTACAGTCTTTCATCTTATTTACTCGAACAATAAACTTCTTTAAAAATTGTGCGAAGTCATGTGTGATGTGGAAGGACTCTCGTGGAGGCCTATTTTCAGGCTATTGAGGATAGCCTATTCAAGAAATTTATGAAAGCAGTTTTCTTTCCATCGGAGATATTCGGTGGTATTTCCCGAGCCAATGTACGCTAAATTCATTCGGATTGTGCCGAGCGAAATCCCAGTTTTTGAAACATTTTTAGCGAATTTTGGGGCTTTTCTTAGATCACCAAAAATGGCAAATTTGCTTGGGGATCGAGGGGTTTACATGGCCCCAAAACCGGGGCTACCTCCCCCCCACCAATGTTTTTCTCAAAGCAGTGGCTTTCAAATACGCCTTATTTGTGTTAATTAATCAAAAAAATAATTATATCGGTCTTGTCCCTGTGTTGTTGCGCTGCTGTGTTGGTTCTTTCTGATATACCGTTCTTCACAATTCAATGAGAAGACTGCTTTTTTAATTTAAGGGAAAGGTATCGTCCCATAAATACATTCAGAAGTGAACGTCGCCGTGCTGGGAACGTCACTTCCGGTTTTCAAGTTTCCTTATAAGTATCGCGAGAAATATGCGATATTTTTGATCACAAATCAACTGGAGCGAACAAAGGGGCCTACGTGTAATGTCGTTAACATCACAGACTTCTCGCAATCAATGAGGGAAAAAACCCGGAAGTGACGTTTACCAGCACGACGGCGTTTCCTTCTGAATGTATTTATTGGACGATACTTTTCCATTAAGTAAGCGAAAATGAAGAGAATTTGATCACAGAAGCAAAATACCTCAACATTTCATGAATAATAATACATTTTGATATCAAAAAGGACGAAAAGTAATTGATTTAGAAATCAAGGTACCCTCTACCCCTCCCCTCCACCAACTTAACTTGCTGTTACGTCCCATACATTGTACTTTTTATCAGATCAATTATAACAGTAAAATATTTTATATACAGGTTGGATTGGTTCTACAAATTGGGCTATGTCCTACCTTGCTGGCTCATTATCTGGTACCATGGAAACATACGTCGGCTACCGATGGGTGGTAATTTCAGGGGCAGTTCTGACTACTCTGATGCTCTTCGTGTCATCTTACTCAAACTCTATCTACCTGCTCATCATTACGTTTGGTGTTTTACACGGTGTTGGCGAGAATATGTGCCTTCATGGAACACAGTGCACTATTTTCAAAAGATTTTTTAAGAAGCATGCTACCAGTGCCATCACTATCACTTTTCTTGGAGGCTCAGTCGGTGAGTTCTTGAATTCTTTGGATTTTACTATAAAGTGATAAAGGCAAGGGGCTTCATCCCCCTTCTTAACATGACTGTAATTTTACTTGTTTCTTTTAAACTTGCATAGGACAGTAAGAATGAATAATTCGATTACGGTACCCGACAGTCCGATGCCTATGAGGGCACTGCGCAATTCTGTTACTATAGACCTTTTCATATCGGAATTAGGCTATTTCCGGAAATCTAATTTAAAGAGGGAGGCTCGTCTCATTAAAATACGGTAAAATTGGGGACGCGATATTTTGACGTCACTTCCGGTTGTGGACGCAAGATCCGATCCACTGTCTGTTTGTACCACAGTACAGCCAGACACTAGCATGTAGGTTGTGCGTGCCGAGTTACATATACAGCGCATTACGTTACTGTGACGAGAATCTCGTTTGTTTTTTCAACGCGTTTTTGTCATGGAAGCGAAAGTGAAATATTAGTTTTATAATACTACAATAATAGTCAATAAATGAAAATTACTGAGAAAAAAAAAGAAGAAGATGAAAGCAAAAGTCGCAATAAACGATTCTACCGGGTCTCGAACTCACGACTGTTGATTTGAAAAACAAATGCTTAAGATCGCCGTACCCGACTGGGCTAACTCGTGTAATGATCTTCAAATCGTTTTAAATAACTGTATACCTTACAATACGAGACAACGAATCGCACAGCAAAATTTCAATCAATTAACAAATTTGAAAGGAATTTTAAATATTGTGCACATATGACGATTTCGCCTCTATAAATAATGTCACATGGCCGAAATTCACGTGAAAAACTAATCAAATGTTGGGGGAATACTGGTCGTCTGCACAAATCAAAAATGCGTGAGTGAATTGTGCAGACAGCAAGAATCCTCCAATATTTGACGTCAATGAGATTCCCTCATTGGCCGACATTATGGTCACATGAATTTCGGAACCATTGCGCATGCCTTGCCCTTTTTCCATCAATTGTTTCCGTCATTGGAAATGTGACGAAGTCGCCTTCATGGCTGCATGGTGAGGGAAATTGAGAAGGAGGTCAAAGAAATGATGAAAAACATTTAAATCAGACAAAGGTCATCATCGTGTGTAATTTGTTCAACTTTCAACTTGTTCTACCAACTTTGAAATATCTGAAAAGGAAAACAAAGAAAGCATGTCATCCAATTTTGTCATTTCCCGAAGTATTTATATGTATTCGGTGGGGGTAGGGTGGGGTAGGGGGAGGGGTAGGGGGTAGGGGGTAGGGGATGTGTGTAAGACCGTATATCGACGTTTTCTATCATTAAAAAGGACGTACACCGCTTGAACAATACCATCCAGGGCCGCCGAGAGGGTCGCGGCAAACTAAAAAAAAATGGATTCACCTATGTCTGTTACAATTTTTTTACCTTTTTGCCATTGTCAAGAATATGTCTTCGCAAATTTTCTGGGCCCGCAGTTTGAACGCACTTTCTTTTCCTGAATTTTACGGACCCTTAACACCCCCACCAACCCCCTCCTCCCTAGCCCAACCCACCTTTTCGTAGGTACCGGTACTACCTCCCAATGCATATCGATTTTTCTTTCTTAAGGTACCGTGATTTGCAACATAGGAATCAATCAACTTTTACTGACTTATGGATGGCGATCGACTTGTCGAATCATGGCGCTGATAACTGGAACTATTTCAATACCAGTTGCTTTTGCAATATTTCCTTTAAAGGAACCTTTATTGCCATATTGTATAAGTCGACATTTTCAAGTGAAAGAAAGAACAGTTACTGACTCTAACGGGGACAATTTGAAGTCTTTCAAGACCGTGGATGGCAAAAACATTAAAGACAAGAAACCGAAAGCTATTTTTAAAGGAGATGTGTACAAAAACGGTCACTTGCACGAGAATAAAAATAAAGAAAGGGATGACCCAGATATTTCTATTATCTCTAAAAAAGATAAGTTTACAATGCAATGTGGGTCCTCACTCTGGGAGGGCAGTGTTAATAAGGGGAGTGAGGAGAACCCACATCGAACCAATCAGGACAGTTTGGATCAAAAGACTGATGTCGTGATAGAAATGCAAATCATGAGTTCAGCGGAAGTTGGAAATGAACTGGGAAAATCAGATCATAATACCTGGCATGAACTAAAACAGATTTGGTTTATCATAATGACTCGAGCTGACGTTTGGTTGTTTACTGTTGCAGTCGTTTTACTAGCTATGTGTTGGTCTGTAGTAAATGTATACATGGTAAGTTCTTTCGAATCTCGTTATATTTTTTAGATGCAAATTTAGCTTTATTGTTTTTAATTACTGCCAGCCTAGAATCATTAAAAGCGTATACAAATACTAAACTTTTTTGACTATAGTCAGATTTGACTATTTTAAAGGTTAACCAACTGTCAGTTCTAACTATTAAAGGAGGGTTGCAAATTTTCCCATTAGGGATTTCTACTGCCAATGAGAATTGTTTAGGAAAGACGGTAAATGAATACAGCAAATGGAATCGATATGGAGCTTACTTCATAGGATTCATTCCAGAAGTGCGAAGCAGGGGTTGCATCTGAGTGGTCCAGGGGGCTAAAGCCCTCCGTCCAGGAAAACGGTATATGACATGATGAATTCATTCCTTTTTTGTAGAGGACCCCGGCGGAGCAAGCCCACCCATCCTGAAGAAAAGAAGCCGGTACAATAGGAAATTCTGTCCTCCTATAAATTGTGTCCGGCCGGACAGTATTTCCTAGGAAGCTGTGTCCGGCTGAACAGTGTTTCTTAGGACCCCCCCTCCCCCTCCCCTGTATTACGGTGGATCATATGGGCCAGTGAAATATTGTTTTTCAATAGTAGTTTTAACGAGTTGAATTTTCTTTTCGTTTTCCCATTTTAGTTTTTGTTTCCCACTTTTTCTTCTTCATTTTTCCGACGTTATATTTATAGGCCCACGCGTGTATCGCGTCCGAGAACGGGTGCGTGGTACAGACCGTGGGAGCTTATGTCGTATCAGCTGCCAACGCAAATACATGCAGAGAAGGCTACTATTTCAACCGACGAATTGCTATCGCTTTACTTTCGACAAGGGAACTCCAATAATGAAATCTTGTTTTGTTGTTAACATTCATTCATACAGACCCTGCTAGTATGCCAGTAGGTAGACCAAATAATGTGTTAGGTTGAAAGTTTATCTAATTTGTTTTGATGGCGGTGGCACTGAGGGGAAGAGCAATAGAGGATGGGGAAAGGAGAAATTCCATAGGGGCAAGAAAGGGGAAGTTCTAAAAAGAAAAATTGTTCCCTTTTGCCTCCTTGAAAATAAACATACTCATGTCATATGAACAAACCAAGGTTGTATATATTTTGACTGCTCCTACCTTTAAAACGATACTAACAATTTTCTGAACTGATCCCACAACTAGTAAATGCCATTTAACCCCAGTAAATGTGCAGTTATCACTATCACCCGGAAGATATTTCTCATAGATATCTTGAGAGAAACCACCCCTCTGACCCTACCATTCTAACTACGCCTATGGGATAACATAATCTAAGTTGCACGGAACTCTCACACAGGTGTAACTAAGATGTTGGTCGGGGGAGGGGGAGATGGATGATAGGGGAGGGGATGGGAAGGGGGAGAGGGATGGGAAGGGGAGGGGGAGGGGAGGGAGGTTGTAAGACAAATTTGCCCTGACAACTCTAATTTGAACTTGCCAGATTTATGTCAGTATGTATAAACGATATACATGTGTCTACAATCACACAATATAGAAAAATTGAGAACAAACACACCACCCCCCCTCCCTTTCCCAACCAGTGGCGTCACCAGACATTTTGGCTAAAGGGTTGTTGTTTTTGAAAGTTTGGAAAATTTAGGGTAATAATAAAAAGACAATTTTAAATTCTCGCACTAAAATCTACTCAGATAAACATTATCATTATCATTCTATTTCTAAACGGACTTTTTCACCCCAAAGTGGTTTTAAATCAGCACAAAAAAAAATGTAATAAATGAAAAGAAGAAAAATTTAAATTACAATGTTAAATTCTAATCAGATAAGCATTTGCGTTACCGTTCATGAGGGCAGAGGAGAAATTTCCCCTAAAAATTGAGAAAATTCGGCCAAAATGGTTCGGTTCATGGACTCAGCTCTAGTATAGTGTACATTTCTAGTTTTTGATGCCCCAAAATGGCCCATGATCATTAGGGTCTGGGTTTTAAACGTGAGCAGCCGGGAATCTTTCAAAATGTCTCCTACTGAGTAGCCAAGTCGTGCACCAAATCAGCAGCGTGCCGAGTCGAATAGAGAATGATTCTGATACCTAGACGATTCGGGCATGATTGAGATGTATACTGATTTAAAGAGTACATACGACATTTTGTAAAATGTCTTATAGAAAACGTCCGAAAGAGATTCACTCATTTCAGCTGCAAAAAGTATGACTGGGGACAAAGTATCATGGACCTACTTCATTCAACCTTCAAGCCCTACAGAATTCTTAATTAATAATGGAATATAAGATTACCTACAGTATTGTTGAAATTAAAGTTATTCCCTATTTAACTCCCTCACACACTTGCACCGAGACAACTAGAGGAAACATAATATCAACATCAAAAGGTATTCACCCATGACTAACACATAACATATTCCTTTCAATTATCACAGCCTGAAAACGTGTAATGCTCCTAGCCGTATAGCAACTTCAAAAACTTCTTTACATGATATGATATCTTTTGCTATCTCTTTTTCTTCTAGTTCACTTTTTTTCTGTTTCGGATACTTTTCATTCCTACTCCCTTGCACGAAGGTGCTCAGTTATACCATTCTAGGTGGCTCGTCGAACATCAGCAGTCACAATCAAAACAATTCTCGGAAAATTCAAATAGAAAATATCGATGGCTGTAATGTGCCATCGTAGAAATGGGGACCGAATTTTCTAGGAAATTCGGTCCGGCCGGACCGATTTCATGGGGGAACAATATTTCCTGTTACCCTGGACGTCGCAAGTTTAAACGGGCCCTTATAAGTTGCCTGATGGGCTCCCGCAAAATCGTATACTTTGGGGCTAACTTTGTTTTGCTTATTTGTTTGCTTCCCTGAAGTTTGAGCAGCACCGAGGAGACGTTCTTGGTCTCCATCGATTTCTCCGGACGCACGGGCCTCATGCAGCCCCCTCCCCCAACATACCTTTTTCTCTCTCGATTAGGCTAAACTTAATTTATGCATAATATGTAAATATGTGTGAGTTCTAGCATACATTATGGTGTGCTACTTGGCTATTAAGACGTGTTGTGATTCTCGCTCTCAAATATTGTCTTTTTCGTCTGGAATTCAATTTCATTTTATTCAGGCTGAGCTTTTACCATATTGTTGTTATTTACGAATTGTCTGCATAATTTTGCTGTTTTTGTTTTCTTCAGTTTCCTTTTTGTGAAATATTTGTTCATTTTTAGCCCAACATCGCTTTAAAGGGTTTTGAGCATATGCGAGGCTAACTCAAAATCCCGATGAATTTAGTGTAGCCTACATAATAACATTGGCTCAGGAAATACCACCAAATATCTCTGATGGAAAGAAAACTCTGCTCTCATTGCTTCGAGCCTTAAAATTAAAATACACATGCGCTAATTGAGTTTAATATCCCACCGCATAGCTCAAGTGGGGTATAACACTTGTAATTCATAGCTCGTTTGGGATATAACTTGGGTCTAAAAACTATGAATGGAAAAACTCAAGAATAGCTCAAATTTCCTTAATAGGCTATCATCAATAGCCTGAATAGGCATCCTTTTAAAATTCACAGGAGTCATTTCACATCACACATGTCCTGATGTCTTGGCACAATTAACTCCCTATTCACTAAAAGTGTATTGTTTGCATGTAGATGATGCAAGACTGTAATAACTGATGCATAAAATCATTAGGTCACGATGGGTGATCTTAAAGGATTAGTTCAGGGGTTGAGTACGTCCATCTTATGAGGATTTCAAAAGAATTTTTTTTAAAATCTTGTTAGTTATATTTTGTTATAATGATTCTTATTGCCTTTATACTGTCCTAGACTGTCTCAAAGCGCTTTACAATTATTACCCTGGTCACTCTTAGAAGTGTATTTGTGGGACGATATTAGGCCTAGATGTTATTATTGATAAATCGTGATTCATTTATTGCGGTAAATAACAATTTGCTCAGAATGGCTAATATATTAGCAATATGAGGAAAATATGTCATAGTTAAATAATGTCTTGTTGCAAGGATGCAAAATCTTGATTGTATACAACAGTATTTTGCTGTTAGTATATATTCATGTGTATGATTTCAATTTCACTCCAAAGCAAACATTGTTAATAAAATTTGTATCAATTGCTGTAGACTTTCTTGAAAAACAGTTTTCATTTATTCAAACGATATTTAAGCTCCAATACGCAGTGGGACAACTAGAGTCCTGGGAGCCCGTAGAGATTTTGGCCTCTGCATCGATGTCGGAGCCACGGCGACAAATATAAGGGGTCGGGGTGGAAGGGAGGGGGCTTGCCCCTGGTCTTATAGTAAGAGGGCAGAAGGTGCCCTTTTGCAAATGTGCGGACGGGGCAGGCGGTACCCTTTTGAAGTTGAGGGCGGACCGGGCTAGAGGCGCCCTTTTGAAACTTATATGAAATTGTTCTAGGTCATTCTTTAAGCTTCAAAACAAATAGAAATTCACTCATTTACAAATATTATATAATACATAGAAGTTGTTACATACATTTAGTATTCATTTGACACAATTACAGCGTGTCATTTTACTAGGGGCACCAACACCGAGGGCCGTTGTAGGAGGAGGAATGCCCTCAATAAATGCCCTCAATAATTTGGTAAGCAGCAATTTTCAAAAGAAGCCTTTTACCTATTCGCCCGATAGGTAATTGCTATTATTGGTCATGGCTCCCCGATCTCAAACCCAACTTAAAGGTGGTATTTGCCTACCGAAAGTCAAAAGTGTGTGTGTATGTCTGTGGGAGGAGGAGGGGGAGGTGGATGATGGGGATAGAAGGAATTACAAAATCACTATAAAACACAACACATCACCATACAAAAGTATACATTTGGACAGAAAGTGAGGTTGGGGAAAGTGCCTCCTTGTTTCCCTCAAATCCCGCCTATGTTCAAACCATATAAGTAGGAGCCATGGGGCGAGGATGCAAGATTCCTACACTTTTTTGAAAACTGACAAAAGTGTACCTTTTTTTAAATGAAAAGTGCCCATCATTTACTGTACAAGAAGCGCCCGAACTTTTAACTACCCATCAACAAATACAGGCTTATAACCATGGCACACCAAAATATATGTTGAACTACTACATCATTGATGTTCTAGTTTTTTGTTGTGGTGGTGGTGGTGGTTGTGTTATGGGGTGACAAACCCTTCTTAGCCCGTCATTTTGCTAACTTTGTGTTATTTATGTCTGTTTAGGTGAGTTTCCTCGGAAGCATAGACCTACAAAACAATCGCATTGTGATGCTGATGACGGTCATATCAAGTTCTGAACTGGCAATACGATTATTCATTGTCATCTTTGGCGGTAAAATGGAGGCATACAACGGTAATTTCATGGCGTTCTTTGTTGGTGCAGGATCAATGTGTCCTGTTTCCGTCGCTTTTGTAAATACTCACAACTTCTGGATATTGATTGGACTATGTGTCGGTAAGCAAATTACTTTCTCTTTACGTAATTTTTAAAGAAACTTTCTTTGTAATTTTTCATATTAATCTATATGATAGAGGGTCGACTATCAAAGAAAAATACGATTATTCATTGTCATTTGCGCTAAAACAATACAACGGTAATTTCATGGCGTTCTTTGTTGGTGCAGGATCAATGTGTTCTGTTTCCGTCGCTTTTGTAAATACTCACAACTTCTGGATATTGATTGAACTATGTGTCGGTAAGCAAATTACTTTCTCTTTACGTAATTTTTAAAGAAACTTTCTTCGTAATTTTTCATATTAATTTATATGATAGAGGGTCGACTATCAAAGAAAAAGATGGATTTGAGACTAAGCAATTTTCTGCTATCATAACCATGAGAATCGTAGGGCATCGCCCCCTGGGCCCATAGCAGGGCTCCGCCCCTAGATATGATACAATTTTTTGCTACCAAAACCATGACATCCATGAGAAATGAAAGGCTTCGACCATAGATTGGACACAATATTAAACAATTTTCTGTAATCAAAATCAGAAGAAACACAAAACTGATAAAAATGTATGAGTTTTTTCGCAAAAAATTGTTTTACATCGGATGACGGATCAAAGATTGATTGTGTTATAATCTGATGACTGATCAAAGATTGATTGTGTTATGACCTAATGATTGATCAAAGATTGCTTATGTTATGACCTGATGGCTGATCAAGGATTATTTGTGTTATAACCTGATGACCGATCAAAGATTCGATGTGTTATGACCTGATGATTGATCAAAGATTGCTTGTATTATGACCTGATGACTGATCAAAGATTGCTTGTATTATTAGCTGGTGACGGATCAAAGATTGCTTGTGATATGACCTGATGAATGATCAAAGATTGATTGTATTACAACCTGATGACTGATCAAAGATTGGATGTGTTATGGCCTAATGACTGATCAAAGATTGATTGTGTTATGACCTGATGCCTGATCAAAGATTGATTGTGTTATAACCTGATGACTGATCAAAGATTGATTGTGTTATATCCTGATCAAAGATTGATTGTGTTATATCCTGATCAAAGATTGATTGTGTTATAACCTGATGACTGATAAAAGATTGATTGTGTTATAACCTGATAACTGGTCAAAGATTGATTGTTTTGTTCTGATGACTGATCAAAGATAACCAACTGTGATACGGCTTGATGGCGGATTAAAGATTGCTTGTTATATGGCGTCCTCATCATCACAATCTCAACAATTAATGTATTTAAAAGAAAATCTATTTAAACCTATTATTTTTCAAGTGGTAAATTATAATTACCCTTACTAGATTCGTTTTACTACTTGCCTGACATATCTATTGGTTTTAAGCCACACAATCACCGGACAATCTATGATAGAATGCGCAAAAACGTCACAAAAGTTTCTACACAAATGATATAACTAAATAATCATTTATAACAAACTTCACCTTTAATATCTTAATTAAACTGATCTAATCCTTTATGGGCGGTAAAGAAGGAGCCGTGTCACATGTTTTCCTGATTGCGAGCTGAGTGATTACATAATCAGCTTTAATAGGTTAATTAAATTGTTTGATTATGAGCATTTTCTCATTGCCACTTAGTTACAGGATTAGGTCGGACAATCTTCATCGCCTTGCAAGTAACAGCTGGAGTGGACGTCATTGGCCGGCAGTACAGTGACCAAGCAGTAACGTTAACGATGAAAGCTGCTGGTATAGGCATGTTGTTTGGAACCTTTCCTGCAGGTAAAGACTTGATACACACTCCAAATAGAGGTTGTCCATGTGACGTCATGCGTGTACAATAGAGTTACGTCACAGTAGCCTAGATGCATATCCAGAGGTGAACATAGAGATCCCAAAAAAAAGAGGGAGGGTGGGGAGGGGGAGGGGTGGTATAATCATATGAAAGGTGTATTCAGCGACTTTGCATCGTTATAAGATCGACATCGTTTATAAGATCGAATACGAGTCCATTATTCCCTCTGGCTCATAGTTTTGAAAATCAAACAAATATAGAATATCGGAATATACATGTAATTCCGGGATTAAATATTCTATCGATCCCCAAACACAAGCAAAATAGTATTGCTCTCAACCACGAATTATTTTACGCGCTAATGTAACACTTAACATGTTTCAGATTGTTATAAAAAGAGACATCATAAAATAAAATAAAAACACACAAAAATTCGAGGTATTATTTGTTATCTGGTCAACTTGCTTCATCGTGCTTGACGACTTAAAAGAACGGTATCGTCACAAAAATGAATTCAGAAGTGTACGCCGCCGTGCTGGTAACGTCACTTCCGCTTTTCAATTTTCCTTATCGATTGCGAGAAATCTGGGATGTCATCAATCACATATGTAGGTCCATATGTTCGGTTGGGCTAAGGTGTGATCGATAACATCGCAGATTTCTTGCAATCAATAGAGAGAATGACGTTACCAACACGTCGGCGTTCACTTCTGAATATATACTGCACAGCGTAGCGATGCCAAATGGATACATCATACTTCTCCACAAAAGTTCAAACTATGATTGGAACACTTTCATACATAATGATGTAAATAAGGCATATAATAAATAGCTTTCTTAATGTTGATCAAAATTTGTATTCTTTCAACTGTCCACTTATAAAGGTAAAATTCAACCGTAAAATCCTACACATTGGGTAGGAAATGAAATCTCAAATCAATTCAAAAGAAAAATTCCTTATAATCCTTATATGTGTAAAAACTGATAATGCAAGAATTCCTGATGTCAGTTATAATAGGCTTACAAAAGTTATTTGTGAGGCAAAACAAACTTATTTTGATGGTCAGTTTTCGAGTGATAAAGGAAATATGAAAGACACATGAAGGACAATTAATCAAGTCTTAAATAAAAAACACAAGTCTAATCAACAACCCACAGATATTGTTCACGATAACATAAAGATTTCAAATCTGGATGAAATTGTTAATACTTTTTATGTAAATGTTGGAAATAACAGTCCAGGAGATGCCGAATTTCTGGTGTAAAAAGAATTACACCAAAACGTGTAGATCTTCGTAAGGCTGCCTCAATAATCAACGATGAACTATTTAATATATCGTTATGGTTTAAAGCAAATAAACTCTCCCTCAATGCCAAAAAAACAAATTTCATTATTTTTCATCCTTATCAGAAGCCTGCTCCCAACATAAAATTATTGATTGATTTCATCTGCAAGGAAAGAAAATTTCTTGGTATTTTAATTGATAACAACCTTAGTTGGAAGTCCCATATTCAATAAGTATCCGCTACAATCTCAAGGAACATTGGTATTATATATAAGCTTTAAAACAGTAAAACCATTTTCTCTAAACAAATTCTTCTTTGTTTGTATAATACTTTGTTTTACCATAATTGATTTACTGCACTATTGTGTGGGCTAGCACTTATCCTTTATTCATCAATGCTTAGGAGATTTAGAGATTGGTTCACAGCCGTTGTTAATCCTCTACTTTAATCCACGGCTTTGTTTTTTCATACATATAATTTGGACCAACAATAGAATGGAAGAAAAGCACTTTGTTGTGGGTCAACAATTTTCGCTGTCATGTCATTGAAGACAAGACAGCAACACCCAAGTGATTTCTACGCAGGCTGTGAGTAGTTAGAGAAGGCTATACAGCCAGTGACCAATCAGGACCCAGCATTGCCATCAGGTGATAGCTCATTTGCATATACTTAATGCTGTTTTCTGATTGGTCACTGGCTGTATAGGCTTCTCAAATTTTATCATACGACCGTCTCCCCTTTTTACAGGGATTGATTTATATACGACCGTCTCCCTATTTTTTCATCGGTCGGTTGTTGGTGTGAAAAAGGTTTCATTGAGGATAAGGTCCCAGAGTTTCTTAGGGGGTGTAACGAGATAATTTTTTAAAAAATTTAAATTAGGTGAATTTCAAAGTTAGAAAGTCACAAGAGTTTATCTCGTCATTAAAATCATTATTCAATTGTATCTTTAAATTGGTTTTAGCTGGGTCGTTGAGTTTTGATTAATGCCTTGAATGCCAGCGTGTTTAACTGCGTTGCGTCGGGTACTGGGTTTGTTTACCAGCGGCGCATATAAAAGCAGCCGCTGGATTTAAAAGTTTGAGTTGTATCATAGTAGTTACTTAATACGTGATCTTTGAGCAGCTCCGTCTGAATTGCTTAACCGCAACATTGGAACTAAATATCGTTAACCGTCTGGACATTATCTTTGGCGTTTCTTTGATCGTACTTGTGATCGACCCATTAAGACAGACTAGACGTAAATCTCATAGTTCAACAGAACTATATTTTTAACGAAGGACAATTCATTTGAGAAAACCTTCGTTACAGGGGTTAAAAACACACGGATACTCGACAAATAAAAATGGACGTTATAAATAATGTCACACACTATCAAATACATTCACAAACGATAAGAATGTCAAAAAAAGTTTTTCTCTTTCTTGAATGGTTGGTGGCTCTTAAAAGAGCATTTGGGTTCTATATCGGTCCTTCGATCTACGCTTCTCCTCCTATAGTCCATTGATGCTGGCCGTCTCCTTTGGTCTTGTCGGTATCTTTTTTTTTTCTGTTTCTCCTCTCTTTTCCAAGGTGGCTTAGACATCCATGTTTTCCTCTTCAGGGCTTTAATCTTGAAATGTTTGGTAAAAATATTAAATTCCCGACTTCTCATAGTATGTAAAATCCTACGAGGCTTGGACATGGTTGCTTTGCCACAGTTGTTACCTCTAGCTGCAAAGTTCCAAAGATAGTCTGGTCTTAAGTTGAGTTTGGTACCTCGGTGGTATTCTGACAGCAGATGTTTTTCGTACTCTGTTGTCGAACTTGCGTGCCAAACCGAACCGGTAGTAGGCTCTGATGGGGTCTCTTTCCCTTGTCACCATCCCCTTTCTAAAAAAGGGAAAGTAACCGTGGTGGTTCTTGATGTCGGTAGATATTGAGACATGGTGTGTTTTATTTGATGTCCGAAGGTAAAGTGAAATCGTTGTGTAAGGTGTTGTCTTTTTTATGCTCTCGTTCGACCAATCAGAGATGCTTGTTTTACGTCAGTGTCTCTGTAGCATTTTAATTGGAGGTTAAAGTACCTGCCCCAACCAACGCATTGGTACCGTAGGAGTCATGCCACGGTTTTTTTCTTTCTTTTCCTTCAATAAGCAAACACATGCAATTACAAAACAATGTTTTTAAGATTTCCGTACAAGAATCAAGTCCCACAGACAGTCCATCACTTTGCATTTGACAGCAAGATGTCTCCATCGGTCAGCGTACCTTCCTTGCGTTCTGTAGATTTCCCGCGTTCTGTAGATGACGTCTCTCAGTAATTCTCTTCTTCGTAGTCTTTGCTATCCGTTTCCTTCATCCTTTTTCCAGCTCTTTGAAAAGGATTTTTGCGAGCGGATCTTTCATCAACAGGCGTCGGATCTCTTTCACTTCGCCTTTCCTTTCTTCGACCGTCTCGATTAGGACGTTGACCTTTGTGGCTTGTTTTAATTGGGCTTCCAGCAAATTTTTATGTTCTTTTTGGCCAATCAGAGCAAGGCAGCAATGACGTCAGAATGTTAATGGTGGCCCTATTTAGTTATCTACCAAGAAGCTTCAGTGTGGGAACGTACACGGCTTGAAGATCTGTTTACAATGAACGTAAATTCAATGCAGACTGTTTCGTTGTTTCTCTACAACCAGGAATAAAATGGTTTCGGCATGAAGGCGTACGTTTCTCCATCTCTGTACAATCTGCAACTCAAGTTTCGCAAAATCTTTAGCATCGCTTCTCTGTGTGATCCTTTCTCGGAATCGAGATGAAACACAGGTAAAATACACATGATCCAAGTGTTTTCCCTTTATATTCTGTTTCACCATTCGAACAGTAAAATTTCCGTACTCTGTGATTGTTCTTTCGCATAATTGTTGCAAGCATAGGCCACCATAATTGATTCCATGCAAATGCCTCTTCCTTGTTTAGAATACTAATGGTTGGTTTGAAGTGAAACCTTTTAGGGAAAAATCATCTACATCTTTTATGTTCTGTCTGATCAATCACAGCAAAACAAAGAAAACGTCAGAGTGTCGGCGATGGCGCTCTTTCAATAACCGTACGGGAGGGTCGCAAGATCTACTTGGATGACACGTTTGTCGTAGAACAGTCTATACTCATTGGTAATGGATCTAGTGATAACTCTACCCGGACCGGCTTTCCTGATGCTGTGCGATTAGCGGACAGAAACGTCGTCCTTCCAGGCTCTACCGATTGCAGGATCCACATGATTTACCATGTTGGTTATCGCTTCGAATTTGACCGATTAAATGGCGTTATGGTCCAACGTGATGTCTCTGACTTTGCACTTCCCTACGGCGACGGTGCCTGTTCTGGTCGAACGTACTTTGTACGCGTAGTTCTTTGGGCCTCCAGAAACGAACTCGAGGATGTAACTCCCAGCATCATAAGCTTTCTCCAGCTCGTCTGTCATGTCGCCAAAACAGTTGCCGAAGGGTGGATCGTAGGTTCCGGGTCGGCTGACGTAAATCCTCCAGTCGTTCAATATAACTGTAGAGTTTAAGGCGGGCGTGAATGGTGGTATAAGCCGCGTTGAAAATGTTCGTGTTGGGCGATACTTCGACGTACTTGGATGCGGGCGATAAGCTCGTCGTTGAGCTGCACGTATTTCACTTCTTTTCGGTTTGTCCATCAACAGCTTTTTTGATTTTTAAAGTGTGTTGACAAAATCCGTGTTGGTAAGTGCACTTCGCTGTCCGAACTTTCTCCCCAGTAGGAGTTGTGCATCAGTTTCGCCAACGCTCGTTTTCCCTCGTTCTTGCCAATGTTGACGTTGTCCAGTTCAATCCCTTCGCAGGCCTCGTACTCGTCAATGTACAGGCGACGCTGTTCTTCGGTTTCGCAGCCTTCCGGCCACCCACTCGCTTCCTGCTTCATTTTTAGAAACGATTTGATGTAAGCCGTGAACAAACCGGCCTCTTCTGTTTCAGGATCATACTCCACCGTTTCCTTGAAATGCCATCGATACAGCCTTTGCTACAGCCTTCTGTTACTCGCAGCTCACCACGTTCCGTGAAGGGTTCGTTGTTTATCGTGGTGTTTCATCGGTCTTTGGCCAGAGTCTCTGCGCAGGTGGCACACAGCGGAAACATGAGTTTTCCTCGGCATCGGACCGGGAGCACGGGGTGGTACAGACCACAAGGAGGTAGAACGGTGAATTTGATCAGTCATTCGTAGTCACTCACATCGGTCGTGTCCGGGGTTTTGATGATATCGGATGGCGATAGGGTATTTGCAATACTTGTTGACGTAGGGTTAGAGCAAACAGACATCGACTTACTTGACCTGTTCATCTTCTTCGACGACATGATGAAGCTTGATGGCGTTGGTACGTCAACCGAAGAAAGCATCACGTGGATGGAGAGGTTGGAGCAGTACCATATTATCGACGAAGTCTTTCATCTCTACCGCTTGTTTCAGGACTCGCATTCCCAGTTTTCCACTAGTTTCCAACCTTGTCAAAGACCTCCGTTGTTCAACCAGTTTCGTCTACGGGTAAGCTGTACGTGAGTATCTTCGACGGTTGTTTCAACCCTCGGCAGCTTATATTTTCTGTGTGGGTAGCAGGTGGGATAGCCATGCCACAAACAACCGTAGAACTCGTAGGCTGTCTTTGACGCCTCATCCCATCCATCTACTTTGTAAGGACCATTGTGTTTATCTCCTCCTGGAGATCGGGTGGGTTGCAGTTGCCGACCCTCTCGATGTTCAATCCATTTCAACCATTGAAGGGCTTTGACGGATTGGATGTCATTGTCGTATCCGGAATGAGGAACCAGGGCGATAGTATCAGTACGCAGGAGCTTTCGTCGAAACCTGTGCATGCAGACCAAGGAAATAGTGATGCATTTTTCGAAGAGATCTTCGCGTGTAGTTTCAACAAACACTTTTCGGAAGCGCAAGCATCCTAGCCGGGGTAGTTCTACATCACTGCAGCAGTACTGGTACATTTCACGAGCCATGTCGAAAGTCTTGTTCTTCTGTCCTTCGTACCATAAGAGAAAAACTTTACGTTGAATAGGTTTTATGTGATCACCATTGTATTGTTCGACTGCATGGCAAGGACAGTTGCGTGTTGAAAAGGTACGGAAATAACCCTTCTTCTTTTCCGTCAACTCGAACGTCTTGTGAATGGAAGAGAGAAGAGCTGGAATAAAGTTGGACAAATCGATGATCCTCAGGGTCGTGACGTCTTTCTTTTTCTTGTTCCTGGCTTTTTCTTTCAAGTCGATGCTCATCAACTTGGCTCCGTTCATTACAACGTTGGGGAACATTTCGATATTATTCATGTGATCTAGAATAAAATGGCCGTCGTATCCTTTCATGTTGTGAGCGATGGATGGCGGTGAAACTGACTTCCTCGTAAAAGAAAACCATTATTAAACATCGACGCAAGTTGCTGATTTTGGCTTGTTCTAACGTCCCGTCCAAGTACAAACGTCAAGTACTTCGACAACGCGGCTTGGGTAAATTTATTCAAAACTTTATAGCATCTGTACTGAGACAACTGCCGACTTTACAACCTGCCGTGATTCCACTCCTGCTATAACAACCATGGAAAAGATGCTAGTCGTAATTCCTGACGTTCTAACACGACAGACGCAGGTGTTTGAAGCTCCAGAGAAAATCAAAACGCTGTCCCTGGATGAAAAGATGAGAGAGATTTTGGAACAATGCGATATCACAGACGAAGAAAAAGTCAAACTTCACGAATGCGCATTAAATTTGTACACTGTTTACCGTCGTTAAGCAATCGGACCTTCTGTACCTCCTCCTCCACCACCCGTCCCTGCTTCAACCACGTAGACGATGTGGTTGCCAGCGCTCCAAAAGCATTACTCAGTAAAGCAGAACAATTAGCCAGGATGGTGTTGCGTGAGATGAAATGGTCGCCTCGCGGAGAGTTGATCGTCGAGGGTCAAGTCGTACCCGGGAGTCACGTGGTAGATTTGGTAAACGATGCGATCCGTTTCAGTTCGATTGGACGTGAAGCGTTTATCCAAGGATTGTTACGGATCAATGTCCCACAAGAGCTGATCGGTAATAGAGAGATGTGGGAACGACTTCGACGTTTTATTCGGACGAGATACGTTGAAAAGGAAGAAGAAGAAATCACTGTGACTCGTAGGAAAGAAGAAGAAGAAGAAGAAGAAGAAGAAGAAGAAGAAGAAGAAGAAGAATTCGAAGAAGAAGAAGAAGAAGAAGAAGAAGAAGAAGAAGAAGAAGAAGAAGAAGAAGAAGAAAGAAGAAGAAGAAGAAGAAGAAGAAGAAGAAGAAGAAGAAGAAGAAGAAGAAGAAGAAGAAGAAGAAGAAGAAGAAGAAGAAGAAGAAGAAGAAGAAGAAGAAGAAGAAGAAGAAGAAGAAGAAGAAGAAGAAGAAGAAGAAGAAGAAGAAGAAGAAGAAGAAGAAGAAGAAGAAGAAGAAGAAGAAGAAGAAGAAGAAGACGAAGAAGAAGAAGAAGAAGAAGAAGAAGAAGAAAGAAGAAGAAGAAGAAGAAGAAGAAGAAGAAGAAGAAGAAGAAGAAGAAGAAGAAGAAGAAGAAGAAGAAGAAGAAGAAGAAGAAGAAGAAGAAGAAGAAGAAGAAGAAGAAGAAGAAGAAGAAGAAGAAGAAGAAGAAGAAGAAGAAGAAGAAGAAGAAGAAGAAGAAGAAGAAGAAGAAGAAGAAGAAGAAGAAGAAGAAGAAGAAGAAGAAGAAGAAGAAGAAAGAAGAAGAAGAAGAAGAAGAAGAAGAAGAAGAAGAAGAAGAAGAAGAAGAAGAAGAAGAAGAAGAAGAAGAAGAAGAAGAATTCGAAGAAGAAGAAGAAGAAGAAGAAGAATTCTGGAAGGAAGAAGAAAAGAATCTGAAGAAGAAGAAGAAGAAGAAGAAGAAGAAGAAGAAGAAGAAGAAGAAGAAGAAGAAGAAGAAAAGAAGAAGAAGAAAAGAAGAAGAAGAAGAAGAAGAAGAAGAAGAAGAAGAAGAAGAAGAAGAAGAAGAAGAAGAAGAAGAAGAAGAAGAAGAAGAAGAAGAAGAAGAAGAAGAAGAAGAAGAAGAAGAAGAAGAAGAAGAAGAAGAAGAAGAAGAAGAAGAAGAAGAAGAAGAAGAAGAAGAAAAGAAGAAGAAGAAGAAGAAGAAGAAGAAGAAGAAGAAGAAGAAGAAGAAGAAGAAGAAGAAGAAGAAGAAGAAGAAGAAGAAGAAGAAGAAGAAGAAGAAGAAGAAGAAGAAGAAGAAGAAGAAGAAGAAGAAGAAGAAGAAGAAGAAGAAGAAGAAGAAGAAGAAGAAGAAGAAGAAGAAGAAGAAGAAGAAGAAGAAGAAGAAGAAGAAGTAAACCACCTTCACGTCGTTCATTTACACCAACACGACCATCGCCCTTTCTCCCGTCTCCCGGTTATCTTACACCTCTGCGCACACCATCGTCATTCGGCTCGTCTCCGCATTGGTCTTTCGATACTCCGGGAAGCTTTTACCATCGTGGAACTCTTTTGAAGAGTTTTTTATAAACATTCAAAAAAGAGAAATTGCATTAAGACATTAAATACAGAGTGTTACAGTTCGAGGTTATCGTAAAGTTCAAGGCTACCATACAGAGCAACTTCCCGAAAGAAGTACAGCACACCGAAGTAGGTCAACGACACGAGCTACACGATGCCTGGATAGTCGGTCAACGACACACGTGAAGCCACACCAGACAGCCGTGATCCTCAGACTAGCCAATCAGGGTGCCTAACCATGAACTAGACAAGTGTCTGTCTTGGTCGTTGGAAACCAATCAGGACGCATTTTACAGTCCTGTACTCATGAATACCATCAAGAACCAGTCACAGCAAGGTGAATATTACATATGTGACAAATTAACTGGGGTTGTAGACAGAAAAAACTACCAGCTTTGGCAATTTTCAGTCATTCGATCAGCTAGATCTACAAAAAATGACGACCCTTTTGACGTATTTCAACATTATCGAGAGGAACGAGGAAGAGGTGTGGGACTTTGACGATGTCTCGTCAACAATGGAGGACTGGGGCATCCGTGATGTCTCGTCAACAATGGAGAACTGGGGCATCTATGATGTCTCGTCTACAACGGAGAACTGGAACTTGGACGAAGAGCCTCCGTCTAGAGTCCGAAGCGAGCAGCCCGTGGACATCACAGAACAAGAGATGATGACCATACTAGCCAAAGTGGGCTAAGGTGGCGGGAACCTGTGACGAGGAGTGGCTGATCGTTGATGAATGGCTGGAAGAAGAGAAGAAAGAATAAGAAGAAAAGAAAGAACAAGAAAAGAAAAAAAGGAAGAGGAAGAAGAAGAAATGCACCTGTAGGTGCAAAAGTGGTATACCGGCAAAGAGCAAGACATCAACAATGGAAAGGCAGAGATGAGGAACGTGATTGTGGAGGTTGCAGGAACCATAGTAACGCAGACATCGAACCACTGTGTGAATGCCCGTTCTGCCCGATGGAATAGAAGACACCGGCAGAACTAATATAGAGCCCAAAGACTCTTTTAAGAGCCACCACAGGTATAAGAAAAAGAAAATTCATTTTTTGATATTCTTATCGTTTGTGAATGTATTTTGTAATGTGTTACATTATTTATAACGTCCATACTTGTTCGTCGAGTGTACAAATCTGGGACCTTATCCCTCGATGAAACATTTCCCCACCAACCGACCGACCAATGAAAAAATAGGGAGACGGTCGTATATAAACCAATCCCTGCAAAAAGGGAGACGGTCGTATTTTAAAATTCCAGAGGCCTTATACAGCCAGTAAGCAATCAGAAAACAGCATTAAGCATATGCAAATAAGCTATCACGTGATACCAATGCTGGCTTCTGATTGTTCACTGGCTGTATAGCCTTCTCTAACTACTGCTGTGATTGTGATCATTTAATGCCTTAGCTGGCGGCCTCTAGTATATAGGTTGAAAACATTTTTAGGGTATATGATGAATAAGTAGGTTTCAAAAGGTCTAAGGCCTAGGCGCCTACTATACGAGTAATCGTAGCCAAATCACACAGCTCTCCAAATCTAACGTTACCGATAAGTTGCGTCAAA
>JAIGNY010000941.1:800000-830000 GCA_020152595.1 Chiridota heheva
CTTATGGCAGCAATGTTCCTTGTCGCGGCTCTGCTTCTATCAATGATCCTATTTATAAAGAAGAAACGACAGAAAACAAGTGGTACAACGAAGAAGGTTGAGAGTTAACGGATTAGTTCAGTCATGTCAGTGGTCAAGCAAGTTCATCGTATATGAAAGAGAAATGGCGAAGAAACTACTTTAATACCATATTTCATTAAAAATGTATTCAAGTTTAAAGTTCTGTGTAGAATCGACTGGTGTTGTAAGTCTACAGTACTTGAATGTCGTATTCCATTAAGGAGATATTCAAGTTTAAAGTTCAGTCTCACCTGTGTAGAAATGACTGTGTAGTAAGTCTATATACTTCAATGTCGTATTCCATTAAGGAGATATTCAAATTTAAAGTGAAATGTCACCTGTGTAGAATTAACTGGTGTGTTTAATATACTGTACTTCAATATCGTATTTCATTAAGGAGATATTCAAATTGAAGTTCTGTGTCACCTTGTAAAGAAATGACTGGTGTAGGAACTATACTATACAAGGTCGGCGCCCCAGGGCCTAATTCAAAGAATCTTCACAACACCACTAATTCACATAGATGACAACAAAGGCCCGATTGCATAGAGGCCCGGACAACAATATCCCAGAAACCACTGTATTGTTTTCAAAACCTTAGTTGTATCATACTGTAAAATGCAGAGTTTTTAAGGAAACCTTATGTGATTTAATCAACAATAAATTCCGAGCCAATATTTCTTGTTTTCAAGACCACAATTTGGATTTTCAAGACCACTATTAGTGAACAACACCACACTTAATTAGGCCCCGTGGCGCCCTTATTCCCACAATCTTAAGAATTATTAATGTATTTGGAAGAAAACTCATTTAACTGTTTTATTGTTATAATTATTTTTCCACAAACTTTCTTCAGGTGGTAGATTATAATTACCATATACTAAATTCTGTTTTACTACTTTCCTGGCGTGTCCAATCTTTCTAACCCACAAAATTGCAGTAAAGATATGATAAAATACAGAAATACTTAGTTGTAAAGTCAAAACTAGTCTGACTTCAGTCGTTTCTACAAATATGATACAAAACTTTAAACTTGTTAAATATCTCTGAACGGAATAAGATTTGTGAACACTTTCTTCACCATTTTGGTTCTTTTGAGTTCCATTTTTACATGTGATCGACTTGGTTGACCACTGAACTACTTTAAATTTCCTGACAATCAGGTGGGATATGGGTTATCACAAACTGTTAATTGATTCTCATTTCAAGCATCGTACACGTAGATTGAATTGAAGTTCCACAAATGTCATAAATTACTGACTGATAAAAATGTATTTGTAGTGTCGCAACAGTTTGGGCTTACAATGGTTTTGGATTTCCGATCTTCTTCGGTTAAAACATTACCAAACTTCTCACTTATCATGGGCAACAAACAATCAAATATGTTACGATAAAAGCTGCAACCTTTACGATTATGTTTTAAAAGGGAGATCTAGTGTGATATAATAGACATGGACAGTGGCGTAGCCGGGGGGCGATTGCCCCCAATTTTTGATCCGCCGGTTCAGATTTTAATCCGTCGGTTCAGATTTTAATCCGTCGGTTCAGATTTTAATCCGTCGGTTCAGATTTTAATCCGTCGGTTCAGATTGGTGATAACGTTATATCAATGGGATTTTTACCAAGTATTTGTGTAATGTAATGTATGATGCATGTACACGGTATCAGCAATGACTATGCCAACTTAGAATCATGTGTCGAGAGGGTTATTCAAAAGGTTAACGGAAGTCTTTTGTTATTTCATCACGAAGTCCACGGTGAAATTAAAAAGTCCGCGGTCAAATCTCATGAATATTCATTTGATATCGGTTTTTCCTTTAAAAATACACCCCGCGTTCTCATTAAAAATCCTCATTGACTTAACGTTATCACTTGTAATGAATACAAAGCTCCAAGTTTTGGTGTATTTCTTATTACACCAAAAGTCCAGGATTCTCCCGGACTGTTTGTAGTAAATCATTGAAAACCTTTCTTTAGACAACACTGGTGTCACCTCAACTACACCACTAAATATCGTGTCGGTTCAATTCAATTCCCCCCTCCCCCCACCAATATGAAAATCCTGGCTACACCACTGGACATGGGTGATTTGATAATTTTCTTTATAGGTCCTATCTAATAAATTGCGAAGGCTTTTGGAAATATTAGTCTTAATAGTGCCAAATAGATCTAAAGTAATAGGCTAATAATAGAATAATGAAAATGAAACATTTATCAATAACGAACAAATATAATGTGTATATAACTGAGACCCTTTAGAAATGGCCAAAGCAAAAAGTACAATACAAATTAAATACTTTATCATAAACAGGCCTTAAATTCAAATGCTGTAAAATGGTCAATTTTAACCGATTTTGATAAAATAATTTGCTATTTTCATGTTGTATTACATATTTTCTTCAGTAAATCATTTGTTACTTAAATGTCTTTCATATTTCATTGAAATGGTGCTTAAAATTTTGACCTCTTAAAAATTTGAGTGCTAAGAACTAAGAGTACTAACTTAGGACATGCAGCGCAGTGATTATCAAGAGATGAAGCTTTTTGACGAAAGAAAGTGGGATAAATAAAAGGTCGAATGTATTTGCTCTCTGCTCTGATTGAAATGTGAACGGCTTTATAATGGTTTTAAGATGCAGCGAAAAGTTGTAGATACGAAGACAAAAATTCATAAAGAAAAAATAATTCATAAAGAAAAAAAATGCCTTAGCTGCATTAACTTCGGGGCCCTACTATCAGACTATGCTACCTATGCAGTCACAGGCCTAATACTAACGTTAGACATAGGCCTATGCCTTTGTTGCATAAGTTAATTTCCTGGACAGACGTATCCAGACACGGCCTACAGCTAAATAAACAGCTAAGGTTAAAAACCTTTATTTCAACCATTTAATCAATAATTATATTAAATTAACAGACGTCAATGAGGTTTTACTGCGACTGATGACTGATTTATGCCAGAGCCGTAACACTAACTTCCGTGCGAAAAAACAAAATTTTCACAATCATTAAAGTGTATAAATGATTGGTCAGTACTTTTTTGCGCGCTGATTTTTAATCAAATTGAAGTGTTTTGTTGGAGTCTATTCATTATACGTGTATTTTATGATCAATCCAAGTAATTTTCGAGTAGAACTTGTTACACACGCACTGTATCTTCCCGTCTCGAACAAATACTCCTTAAATTGAGTTAAAACAAAAAGGGCATTAAATGAAAAATTTTATCCAGAAAAATAATGCAACAGAAAATTATTAAGTATACAATTTTACACTCGTATATCAATTTTTACGAAATCAATCATTCACCTAAATGTATACTGTACTTTTCAAAGCTTGTACGAAAAAACACGCTTGAATAAAAATGGCTACATTAAACGCATCACGTTTTCCCCACACTGTATTTATAGGAAGTTTCGTCTCTCGGCCTTCGGCCTATACGTAGTATAGGGCAAATGACGTTACGCTCTCTGTTTACATCCTCTGTACAGCCTTGAGCGTGTTAACGTGGTTTGCGTCTTACGTGCGTGTTACTTATGTTGGCGCGTACAATTTGTACGGTATGTATTAATATTAGCAAAAGAACAAGGGCGTTCAGGTATTTAAATTTGATTATTTATAATAGTGCGCAACAACGCAATCGTCGCGCCTTAACAAACGCGCATGGCGATTTTCTTTGATTCTGCGCCCAGTTTGCATCCTCACTTTTTCAAGTTGTACGCTCGCGTTTACAACATTAAATTGCGACGCTATCATTCTGTGCACAGGACAGAAATTTGCTTTACCACTGAAGTAATGCTTTAAAAGGGGCAGAGGCCTACATTTAAAACGGAAATTGGCGAATAAGAATTGGCGAATAAAATTCCCGAAAATGAGCAAATTTTCCTGACAATTAAAGGAAATTATCCCGGTAATCGAAAGAAAACCGAAAATGAAAGACAATTTCGAGAAGGAAGGGGGAAGGGGAAGGGAGGAGGGGGGGGCATATAAAGTAAAAATGTCCCTATTGTGTCCCCCCCCTTTGAAATAAAATTCTTTAAAAAGGCACTGACATGTACATTACATTAAATCATATCATGGATTATAGCAGTCGGAAACATGACAGTGACAATCAATTAAATTCGAGTGATGAATTTCCATTTAATCTCTGTTGTAGATCAGAGCAATTTGCTCTAAAACCGAAGAACACATATTTATCGTATGAATGCACGATAAAAGATACGACTTTTAAGAATTAAGGACATCGTTTTATGTCACAATGTGAGTACTACTTTTCGCACAACAGCCTATGAAAGATTCAAAACCGTGATAAAATTGACAACCGACCAATACAAAAAAAGAAGACGGAAATCACGAGAAAAAAAACGTACCAATTCGTGGAGTAAAACCAAATGTTGTTTAAACTATGAAAAAAATAATCTAAAATTCCTCTTAGGACAAATCACAAACCAAGAGCCTTAGAAAAGATCTATCAGAATTCGATTAGACCCGCTATCGGCTTGAATTGGACGCCATGATTATAGCGCATAAGCATTGAGTGTAAGTCCGTAAAACGGATGTACTACACCAATAGACGATCTACAGCGCTACTGCCTCTCAAGAAGAGCTGATGCTATTGGAGGGGGAAAAAACGCTCGAGGTTTACAAAATACTCTTAGATTTGATTGTATTTTAAGAGAAAAGATTTTATTTTGTGATTTATAAGAGTAATTTCATATCTAATTTGAGCTGTGTACCCGTCATATCAGCTTTAGCGTTTGGAAAGCTAGATACCTCCAAATTTGTATAACTGTCAAGTTAAGATAGATAAGTAGGCCTCATTAGAATTTTATGGACCCAATTTACCTAATTTAATGATATGAGGTAACATTTATTACAAATTTGGTCATTTTGTTTTTTATTCCTATCAGCCAACAATCGAATACAATTTTTTGAAATTTAGTGAGAGGGGCTCTGGGACCCCAAAAACCGTGACAGCTTTCATATTTCGAGTAAAATGATAGGGAAATTAATGACTATAAAGGCAAACAAGTGATGTAGTCAGAAGGCTGTGCCGCATCTCCTTGTCACTAACTGTCAGTCTGTTAATGCTGTAATACTAATTTCATCTGAAGATAATTTGAATGATCCAAGGTGCTTCCAAGTTCCAAACATAAATAGAGTTATTCTAATTTACTGCAAATTTTCCATGCACCAATTCCATACCCTCTTCTGTGTAAATTAACCGTTTTTGGAAAGGCTGAATGTTGAATACAGTCTTATATAAGGCTTCACATGGGTGGTATAACCCAATAAATAATCAAATGTGGCACCACCACAGTACTAGAAGTCCCCAACCAGAGTCCCTGAATTATTGGATTGGTTTAGTGAAATAGAAATAGATATATAACTGTCAAGTTTAAATAGATAAGTAGGCCCCATAAGAATTTATGGGGCCTACACATTACACATTACTTTGCGAATGCAGGACATTCATTTGTACCTTGCAGGTCTGTTACAATAAGCCTGTCTGCTATTTCAATTTAAAAAGTGGCTCCATCAAATCGACAGTAATCTAAAATACATACAAAATTGGTTATGTCTATCCTTGTTTGAGGCATATGAATTTATAGATAAATAATTAGGGGATAAATGGTACACAAATACAAACATTCACAAAACACTTAAGAGTGGTCGAAGAAAATACTTTCTTTGATAGCACAATTTATTTATCTCTTTTGGTTCAAATGTAAGTCTTGTTTCAACTTCATCACACATAAATGAAATAAACTGTGGGGGTGGGTAGTATCCCCCGGGGAGGCAAGGAGTATCGCCGGTTGGGATCTACGGTACAAAAATGACGGCCGAACACACACAAACTTGAAAGTACAGGTACATAACTTTTAATGAAACCAACTTCCAATATCTCACACACACAGTATGTATTAACATCTTAACAAAATATTCTTTATTTTTATGCATGATACCAAAACACTTTTTGGGAACTTGGTTAGTTACATGTTACACAATCCACGGATACTAACTTAACACCGAAACACAGCCTTTTCTAATAAAAAAAAAATATAGACCAATGACTTGCACTTCAACACAGCTGTACACAGGAAACACCCAAAACCAACTCATTATTTTGTTGACAAAAAATATTCCCAAGACAGCAAGAATCTGTCTTCACTCTAGATTCCTATTCCACCCTAACTGAAATAAGCTAGTTCAAAATAACCCACAATACCTTTGGACAATTTCATTATATATGAAACCATGAAAAACAACAATAACAATCAATACAAACACAAAGAATAATACTGGTACAGACAGGTCCCTAATTGAATAAATCAACGTCTTCTGACTCTTTACTAGTACACAGAACCTATATTCCTACAAACACTTGGAATATCGCTGTAAGCGAGCACTCAATTTCACTTCCTCGACTTTCACAGTACAGACGGCCTATATTCTATTAAACAACCTGAACCACTTTCATAATATACTGTATTAGCATAGTGATAAAATACAAATGAAAATAATCAATTTAATCAATACATTTTCAATATCATCAACAATATGATAATCACAGGCCTAGCGAAAAAGGGAGGTTATCCAGCACATCATCTTTCTGAATGAGACTTCATTTCTTATTTCCTAATAAATACCTAAATTCACAATACGGGCCTAAACATTACATGGTACACAACAAGATTCTTTCCTATCCACAATCCTTTGACTTTCACTCGAGATTGCTACGCTTGGGACATCGCTATGCTCTTAAAAAGAACTGGGATTATTTTTGTATACGCTTATAATATTCCTTCACTCGCTACACTTATTGCTGCCATAGATCTCACAATTTGCATGGCAGCATAAACATCAATGTCAGAGAGCCCGAATACTCCCATCTGCAATGCTGATACTGTATAACCGCAATTTCCTTTACACTCCACATCCACCAACGCCACAGAGCTTATACTCCATCTGTAATGCTGACAAACTAGTTTACTTCCACAGTGAACCACACTGTTGTTAACGTAACGTAATAATAATTTCAGCAAATGGTGACGCCATCTTGATTAAAGTTGGAAACTTACAAAAACTTGTCAAAAGTCACTGTACAAACATCGCAAGTGTCATCAATACGGGTAAACACAAAGAAGAATAACTGGATATACATTTGATTACGGGAATTTACAAATTTAATTGAAATATAGCCCACAAAAAGGGATGACAAGCTTGGAACTCAAAGTCTGGAGCTCTTGGCAAACGATATAGGTCCTCATGCAATGACTCCAGCCAGCAATTTTAATAGGATACTGCCTGAATATAAGCACCCTGTTGACAAGTAACTACTGTGGTGTAGCGGTTATCACACATGTCTACAGACCACGAGGCCCTGGGTTCAAGCCTGGGTTAGGTAGACACGCCAGTGCACCACAACTGGTTATCAAAGGCCGTGGACATTGACTTGGTTGTCGATGTTACATCTGTCCGTACGTCGTACCTGTGTTCTCGTCCGGGTCGTATTAAGCGTTTCGTGAGAGCATTGTTACTATCATAACCAAATACGCAGGCGACGACCCCGTCATTGTAATTGTGTGTTCACTCATCGTCGTACAGTAGGCCTTTTGTCCACATGGCACTGTTTGTTTACACACTGCATCCCAAAAGGTCAATGTCACTAAGCAGAAAACTCAGAGCAAACGGTGGCGCTTTAGCACAATTCATGAATAAATATACAATGATAACAAATTTCCACTTCACAACATAAGCAATACATTAAACCCTTCATATGTATAAGTGCTTCTTTAAAAAGCAGCAACTTATGCTAAATTGCTTTAGAATCCATGGAAAAGAGCAATAAAAAAATCATCCAAATCGGTTAACAATTGACCATTTTACACCATTTTGAACTTTCAGGCCACATTATGCAAATTTTCTTCCTCTTTATGTTCTCTTTTGATTTATGATTGGGTGGAAGTTCCTATTTTCTTATGTAACCCCTTTGTTTTGCTTTTTAATTCATTGTCACACATTTTTTTGAAAGATGGAAAAGAATTTTAACCAAACGTTTTTAAGTGTTGACCATACCCTTAATCATAATCTAGCAGGAATAGACTTTGTCCTCATTTTCAAGAACTGAAATTTAAGAAGGAAATATAAAGAATTACATAAACCTTTTTACCTACCCATTCGTAAACTTTTAAACTTTGATTTGGACTACATGTATATTTCACTTTACATCTGAGCAAGCTTTATATGTTTGCTTTAGAAAACCAGACATCAGTTAATGATGTAAATCAAATTTAGTTTTTAAATTGAGTATTTTAAAGCTTTGTGAAAAAACACAACAAATTATTGTTTACACAAATACAAAGTGTTGGTTGTCTCGTGAGTGAGACTGCCATTTATTTCCTGATTTTTTCTTCGAAATTGTAATCTAGAATAGTTTCAAAGAGAGCGACTAACTTTGTTTTTTCTTTGCCATATCCTACAGTGAAAAATAAATTCTCTAGGTCAATAGAGCAAAAAGACAATATATGACACTATAAAAATATTTTATATCATACTGCATTACATCACATATAGTACGTACCCTAATAAAGCTCAAATTTTGATTTGCAACTGTTTGTCTGAAACTTGATATGCTTTTTTAACTAGACTTCCTTGTCAATATTTTCTTGCACCAAACTATAAGGTAAATGTTCTTGATGTCACTAGTCTTTTATGACAGCCTTTCGAAGTACGTGTCTATGAAGTGCTACAAACAAAAGACTATTCGATATCAACAAATCTATCAATGCCTCACCCTAGTGTCAGAAAGGGGAAAAATCATCAATATATTCTTAACAAATCCTTAAAAAGTTCTACTTTAAAACATTATTGGTAAAGATGGTAAATATTGACCATTAAACAGTTGCATGGCACTTTAATTGTTCTAAGCTGAGTTTTCTAAAGTACCGATAATGATAGTTTGCATAAGACATTAAATTATCTGCATCTTGTTTACCTTTTCTGTTGATGCAAAGATATTGTGGCACCCATATTCATGTCTTACACTGCTCCAATATCAAAATGTATTGATGTAATTCATTACTGCACGTAAAACAAAGAAAGATATAATATGAAAGAATCATCTCATGAAACAATATTTCACATATAGCAACACGTGTTTCAATTTATTATGTATAAGTATGCTCTAAAGAAACAGGATGGATGGAGACATCATTCGCTGCTGTATAACTGTCAGTCACAACATTCTTCTTCAGTTGGTGTTGCTGTAGCTTCCATGCAACCTAAATAACTGATGGGTAAATACGGATCTAGTCCTGATATTGCACTTATTTTAAGACTTTTTTTTCTTTTAGAAATATAATACTTATCTGATTTCTCTGTTGCTCTGCAACAATCTTTGAGGGAAAGTAAAAGGTAGTGATAAGTTAATATCAAGACAATGTGGTGCTGCAGTACTTTCTTCTCAAGCAACTCAGGATGCTTGAAAAAAAAATTAACATCAAGTGATACTGTAGGTTATGAATAAGAATATGACATGTGAGGTAAAACAAAACTTGTGATGGTTTTGCTATACAAATGGTTTTGATCAAATGTGTTTTTAATTGAATTTTTGAGCACTTTCAGTGTTTGAGCAGAAATAGAATTTAAATATTTTTGCAAGTACCACAAAGAGTAATTTCAAGTAGATAAGACAGCATTTTAACAAAAAAACATTAACCCTTCTTACATTCTGGGCTGCAAAAATCAGTGATTTATATTCAATATCTTAAATCCTTTTTCAATATACACTGTTTTGAAATGAATACGATTTTTTCCCCTACATATACAGTATAGGGACCTTGAAGCAACATGCATGAAGGCAATTTGTGTAAATCAATTATTAGCTTTCTTAAGAATGAATGTATGAAGGTGAGAAAAATGGCTGCAATACAATAGCAGAATATAAAAGAGAGTAACACTCCATATGGAACCTAACTACATTCAATTTATAATCTTTTCAATTTACAAAAACAATATGACAGAATAAATAAACTGTAACGACAAGAGTTTTGAAGACGGTACATAATGTAACTGTAAAGTCCTGGCAACAGTACACTGCTTTATACATACTATGTCAAAAAAATTACACTGAGAATCAACAGAGTTAACCAAATTTGTTGTCTATCTCAGTATTGTTGAAGGAAAAATTCAGATCTACTTGTACCATAAGATTGGTTTATGTGGACTGTGAGAGCATGAAATAATCAAAATCTGCAATGTAGAACAACAAACATATAATGTTTCAAATGATATCAGATCTGAAGTGAGAACAAAGACTGAGAACAAGAACATCAAAATAGTGTATAGTTCTCTAAATTGTTCCTTACTCAAAAAAACAAAAAAACACAGCTATTTCTGCATTAATGCTCTATACTTGTCTAGTTAAATAATGATGCCAGAATTTTGAGTATATTAGACTATTACTTTAGTTAGGACATACCAGAAAAGACGGTAAATATTAACAAATATCCAATACTTCAAGACACGCAAACTAAAGGGGATACTACTATGCTTCCGAAATTGTGTTGGAATCTGCAGTTGCTCTTAAGAATGTTACACAAAAGAATGAGTAATATTATAACTTAGCAAATTATTATCTATGTTGTATGCTTACGGTTTAAAACACTAAGAATATCAATCATAAGGTAAGATTTTAATAAGAATATCAATACTAACGGCAATCTAATATGGGGATGATGAGGGCTGTGAATGTGTGTTTTATATATTATATTTATGAAACTGCCATTTCCATCACTTACTTGGATCACTTTTTGTCTTCTAAAGTTCGTTATGTGATAATGGATGTGGTCAACTGCCGGTAGGCCCTATGTCGCAAATTATTTTGTAAGGAGACTCATAATGATAATGGTCAGTCTAACTTCTGAGCAGGGACGATTCAGTTATTGTTCTGACTGAGTAAAGCAATCAATGGAATAGGCTTATAGGCCTAGCCTACATGGTATTAGAGGCTTATGTCTTTCTCATGCACCTTTCATATGTCTTCTCTGAAGTCATTAATCATACAAATGGACTTTTTACATAACAATTTTGTTCGAGGTGGGTAACAAATTCGGATCATCTTACAGTAATAGGCACTTGTAGGCCTTAATAGTAACACCTATAGTAGGCCTATGCCAACGGCCAGTGCCACTAACGTTGGGCCTATGGCCTAAATATATGGTGCATATCGTTCTTTGGTAGGCTTAGACCTAGCAAATCCAAAATTGTGGATAACGGTAACAAGAATATCATTTGTTTATAACCGTAAGCTCTGTCAATAATCGTACAACCAAATTAATTTCATTTTGCATAATTCCCTCCTATGTCTCAATGCGTTGCAATAATAACAACCTAATGTTACGGAAGAGTCACACCTTATCACGTTAGGAAGGAAATTAGGCCTAAGAAGTGAAAATTTGGACTGGCATTTTGCCTAAGCATTTTCAACCACTAAAAGTACTTGAAGTTGACTTAAATTTGACGACACTATTAGTTCACTTTATAAAAGCACATTGAGCCTAATACAAAGTTGTCTGCTATGAGGAGAAGTGACCTTCACAGATCAGAAAAACTATTGACAAATCTTACCTTTCCAAAGATCATCACAAAATGTGCCACGAAAAATCTTAATTTTGGGAACTTTACTGAGACTGAAGAAGCTCGGATCCCGATTTAACCCGAAGTATAATGTCTTGTATGTCATTTGATTTTCTGCTGTAGTGACGAACATTGAAACTGCATAAGTTAGAGCAATTTGAATTATCCGGATTCGTTCAGGAGTTATCATTTTACAAACCACGAAATGCTCAATTCGAACTTCCGGGTCAAGTCCTCAGAAATGAATAATATCGCAGTAAGGGTCATATAGCAAGGTCATGTTCCCAACTGATAGATTGTGTGTTTAGCAGAACCTGGCAGTCACCTCTGGTGACTGATGGGAAAATGCAGGTAACAACCGCGTCTGTCCGTTAATGTTGTGTATTCAATTGTTGTTGCAACTGATAGATTTGTCAAACGGATCAATCAAATTCCAATTCCTTATCATGCCAAACCTGCCAAAGGTAAGGTTATCTTAAAGAATTGGACTAATTTAACGATCAGCCCTTAAGTACCAGGTTAGCCAGGAAGCATACCCTATGCCAGCACAACTTAAGTTCAAAAGTTATTCAGACAAGGCATACTGATGATAAACTTTTTTAAACTCATTTTTCTTAAATGTATGACAAACTGTTTTGTGCTGAATAGAAAACAATTTTCATGAATGCGGTGATAAAAAAGGTATAGAGAAATGTATCCAAGGATGTAATAAACAGATATTAATTCATGCAAAAAATTAATAAATAGCATAGTTTGTCATTTTTTGGTATCATAGTCATGCAACTTAACGTTGTCGTTATGCCTCGCTCTTGTACTGCTTCGTTCATGATTGTGGTCGATAATATTTCAGCCAAATAGTGTTTTAATTTCTAATGAATACAGTCATATAATAAGAAAGATGTATCTTTGTAACAGAATATACAAGAAAACTGTTGAAAATGGAAGAAAATCAGCCAAAATCCGACATTGGAAAACACTTATTCGCCTCTCCACAGCATGTTTACATTACACATACAACAGGAAATTATCTGCACACAATAGTACAGTCCACGCAGTTTGGGCGTGCTAGGATTACGTCAGAATTAGAATAAAAGGTACATTAGCGGCGGACGTAAAAATGTTTTCTCTCATCAATTTCTATTTGTTGCAAAGTACGGGCCCTTTTTGCACCAATCACGTTGGATTATATATATATATATATATATATATATATATATATATATATATATATATATATATATATATATATATATATATATATATATATATATATATATATATATATATATATATATATATATATATATATATATATATATATATATATATATATATATATATATATATACATATAAATATATATATATATATATATATATATATATATATATATATATATATATATATATATATATATATATATATATATATATATATATATATATATATATATATATATATATATATATATATATATATATATATATATATATATATATATATATATATATATATATATATATATATATATATATATATATATATATATATATATATATATATATATATATATATATATATATATATATATATATATATATATATATGGTAAATAAGTTTGTTAATTGTCGGGCCGCGTAAAGTGGACTTCCAAATACTTTCATCTGTTCCATCATGTTTTTTTTTTTTTTTTTTTTTGGGGAGGGGGAGGAATCACAAAATCACGCCAATATACATCACATCACCATACAAAAGTACCCATTTGGACAAAAATTGAGGGTGGGAAAGTGCCTACTAAAATACAGCTTGTAACCACCCCAAAATATATGTTGAGCTACTACATCATTGACGTTCTAATTTCTGGCGCAGTTTGTGCTTAGTTGTATGGCGCCTCAGTAAAAAGTCTTGTTCGTGTTTGGTGCGCTATGATAAATGTAAGTGATTAATTGATTGATTGTTTGATCAATCGCACCTCGCGTATTAATTAATTTCAAATGACAGAATGGTTGCAGAAAAGTTTTACTCGCATTGGAAATCTATAAGATGTAAATACTGCTAGGTTTGTACACAATTCTCCAAAACAATCCATGGCAATACAAGTTTTTCATTTCGATTTCGAAAAACTGGCGGGATTGGTATCTTTTGTTCTGATAATGTTCTACACTTAAACTTTAATCAACCGAAAACTGGATCTTAAAAGTGGATGTTAGATATGTTTTCCTGCAATTGTTGTGTAAAATAAGGATTGCCAGGGCCCTACAGAAGCCTATGGGGCCGGGCTGGGCCATGATTCTCTCAATAATTTACAAATTAATATAATAAGTTGATATATTTTAAGCTAAAGAATGTCATATGAAGTAAAGGCTACGTCTCGGCCCCTTCAATTATAGGTTTCCTACAGCCAGCGGCGTGACCAGGGTAACATAAGCGACGGGAGCTGGAGGGAGGGGGAGGGGGAGGTTATGGGGGTCAAATTCGCATACTTTTCGAGACCCTATAGACTTGCTTCTTACCAGGGTCGGATTAAGACAATATGAATCCCTATAGGCTTGCTTATCACCACGGTGGGATTAAGACATGATGATGATGATGGTGGTGGTGGTAATGGTGGTGGTGGTGATGGATGATGATGATGATGATGGTGGTGGTGGTGATGGTGGTGGTGGTGATGATGATGAGCGTGATGATGATGATGATGATGGTGGTGGTGGTAATGGTGGTGGTGGTGATGGTGATGGATGATGATGATGATTATGGTGGTGGTGATGATGATGATGATGATGATGATGATGATGATGGTGATGGTGGTGGTGGTGGTAATGGTGGTAGTGTTGGTGGTGGTGGTGGTGATGATGATGTGGTGGTGGTTGTGATGATAATGATGATGATGATGATGATGATGATGATGATGAGAATGAGGATGAGGATAATGATGATGATGAGGATGAGGATGAGAATGATGATGATGATGCACCATTGAAATTGGTATATGGATATAGTGATAATATGATCAGTATAATTGCATTTAAAAAAGCCAGACTGCAGTTAGTCTAGTTTTTAATATTGTTCAAAGTTTGTATCTTCTGCCATAACTTTATTACCTTGCCATTGCTCTGTGGTCTCCGTTAGATCCGCTATTGAGTGTTGTTTCATGGAAAGGGGGAAGGGGAGGTGGGGAGAGGTGGGGGAGAGGTGGGGGAAGGGGGTCCCAATCACAATATTTGTATTTTGTTAGGTATAATTAGATCAATAAACTTCTCGATACCAGATTGTTTTTTGATAAATTCTGTTTTCAACATGTTTTATAAATATACAATTTTCAAAAAGTTATCAGAAATTAAATTTTAAAAATCGGGGCGTGGATACAAAAACCGGGCCCTTTTATCCCCTTTCTATACACACACACACACACACACACCACATTCATACCAATAAAGCCAAATATTCGCCCTCCTATTCTCAGATGAAGGAGAGGAACTCTTTAACCAGTTAACCCATTCTTCTCGCCACCTCCTCGAACAGATACATTAGATTTTAAGAGATCATCGAGTATATCTTCAATCAAATAAATGCAAGGGTGTAGACTTTTAAAAAGTGGGGGCGACTTCTTAAAGGCACTTCCCAAGTCATATGTCCCCCATCCCAATCTGTAGAAAGAAAAGTGAGCCCAAAATAACAGAGTAAAGTAAAAGGTGCACTTTTAATTTTCGAAAGGGGCACTTTTGTCATTTTTCGGAATAATAAGATTCCTCGGTGCCCCCTCCCCTTGGTTCCTACACCTATGAAAAACAATGGTTCCTACACCTATAAATGGATGCTAACTTGAAAGACAAGGTTTAAAGCCGAATAAATTATCGTGTACGTGCTCAGATAGAACTTGAGAAAATAACATCCAACAGTTCAAGCAGTAAAAGTATTGATTTTTCTGTTTGTCTATTTTTCGACTGTTCAATAAGACCAGCTACCTTCTGCATTGTGACGTCAATCCAATCAATTTTATTTTTCCTGTCAAATTTCGCAAGATAAAGGAAATAAACATATCTTATTTATTTTCGTAATTGTACTGATTATTTTAATCAATAGTTTCTTGCCTTGCGGGTAAACTGACACTTGAGGATGTAGTCACCGGATGATGGGAGAAGGGTTCTGTACTTCTCTTTAAAGGAATTTTAGTATAATTTTGTACAGTTTTAATTCCAAAATTTACCCAATTACGACAAAAACTAAAAGGAAATGTCCTATAAAATCATTTTCTCTTCAGACTTACCTCCCATTTTTGAACATTTTTCATTTTTTTTTGCTGCGAACTATGCCTTAAGTTTAAAATCTGCAACCTAAATTATATAAAAAGGCAATATTGAAATTACGGGTGTGTGTATACAAGGTGTCGGAAGAATCTTTGGGCAAGGGGAATAAAATCAAGTGAGGACACTTTTCGACAGTAATTGAGTGACACTTTTCATTTTCAAAAAAGAGCAATTTTGTCAGTTTGTATACAAGGTGTCGGAAAAAAATAAAGACACTTTTCATTTTTTTAAAGCACGTGCCCTGGCCCCGGTTTATACACATATGGTTTAAACGTAGGCGGGATTTGGGAGAAGCAAGGGGCACTTGCCCCACCCCACTTTTTCTCTCCAAATGTATATACTTTTGCATGGTAATCTTAGCGTGATTTTCCCCACCTCTCTCTCCCACTTTCCCCCTCACTTTTGGTAAGTAAATCCCGCCTATGAGTTTGAGATTGGGAAGCCAGGACCAATGTTGCCAATTGCCTATCTGGCGTATAAGCAAAATGATTGCTTTGAAAATTATTGGGCTATGCCCCCACCCCACCCCTTTCAACCACGGTCCTCGGTGTCGGGCTCCTGGTAAATGACATGCTTTAATTGTGTCAAATAAATACTAAGTGGGGCAGTGTCCCCTTGCCCCGTGGCTCGGACATCGCTGTGTGTTTGATTATGAAAATTTGCCCCTGAAGTTTCATCTTGCCGACTTGCCCATTAAATTTCCTCCCCTAAATTCACAGGTCTGGGCACGTGACGCAAGTGGAACAAAATGCTTGAGCGCCTTTCAGGTCTTTATTTCAGGGATGAGCAAACTGCTTGAGCGCCTTTCAGATCTTTATTTTAAGGATGAGCATACCTCATAACTTCACCAACTCACACGGTGCTGACCCCGTCAACAGGTCAAACATTGTTCGTACGAAAGAGCTGGCGAAGGGAGTTTGAAATAGTTTCTTCTCATCTGGATCACACTATAAAAAATGAAGTTTTTTTTATATGGGTTAATACTTACATGGTTGGAAAGAGCTCTTCAAAAGAAGCTCAATAAAGAAACTTTATTGAGCTTGGTTGAAGGAATCCAAAGTTATGGTCCGGCGATTTTTAATGATATGCTCTAGCGTTGCCATGACGGCGAAGAATGCATTTTTCGAAAGGCCTGCACTTTCGTTTGGTACTTCGGGTCATGGGTAAACTTGCCTATCTAGCAAAATGGGCAACTTTCTCCCAAACAAACTAAACTCTACATACATTAATTATATGTTTAATTTTTTGTACGTGTTCAAATATTGGAAAAAACATGTTAATTACGCGTGTCACCTCCTTGACCTATTGTCCTAGATAAGTGAAAACTGCATTTTTGATCACTTGTAACTTCAGAATGCATTACCCCATTAATTTGCAGTTTTAAGAGGTTAGAGACTGTACCCCATTCTAAGCAGCCATGAAATTCCAACACAACAAGATTATTTATTAAGCAGTTATGAGTTAATTTAATTAGCAATTTCACTAATGACCCAAATATACATCATAACTTAAAAGTGGCATATATTCCAAAAATCAGCATTCTACAGTCCATAGCAAGTGTACATGACATATATTCATATAGCTTCCACTTCACTTACCTTTTAAATGTAAGACCTTTTGATTTAGGTAACTTTTATTAATTTAACCATTAAATTGCAACCTAATTCCCAACGACAAGTATATATGTCGTACTAATTCTACATACTGTACATGTCTAATGCAAACATTTCTGTTGTAACTCAAAATACTGAAGAAGCTGAAAAGTAATGCATTCTGTATTCAGCAGTACACATGGGACAAACACATAAGCTTGATATCATATGTACCATATTTAATACCCCACTTTGTGGTGCCATCAGTACATGGCCCTTTCCCTTAACCGAAAAATGTGTGTCATTCAAAAAGTCCCAACATTCGATAAAAACGCCAATAACTTAAATCATGTTTTCCACCCTCCCATTCCCCCAAAATCAATACACCCCAAAATATCACTTTTATTACTGACAGAATGGACCCAGACCCACATCTTCTCCAGCTTCAGGGGATTAATTAGCCATAACAAAACTTACCTGATAATAATAAAATATAAAAAAAACAGTAACCACTACAGTAATAGTACTGTAGTACTATTGCCTAGGGTCAAGTAGCATTAGCAAGAGTCCTAGTTAAATCTAAAATGTGAAAAAAAATGTTTGGGTCTAAAATTATTATTTATTGCAACCTAAGTTATTAATTGTCTATGTTATCTAATGGTAGGATATTACTTAGTTTAATTCAAATGATATGATATACTACATAAAATTCTAAAAAAACTGTACCCTGGGACCTATACTAACTATAGTAGGATAGCAACCTAACGTTAATCTATGGTAAAACAAAAGTTTGATTCTTATTTTAGGGACAAAAATTACATATTTATAAAAATCGAGATTATAACTTAGGCAAAAACGCTGAGTACATGATTATTAATATGGTAATTCCACTAAAAATACTTACCTGTAAACTTCCTCTTTGCGATATAAGGACCTTAAAGAAACCCGTTCAAATTATGTACGTTTCGAAAGGGAAATCAATAGGCTTCTAATAATGTGCATGATAAGAAAAAAAACTTCAGGCAAAAAAATTGCAAAAAAATCAAATCTATGTTTAAACATATTTAAAACAATAATAAAATCCTTAGGACATATTGTGCATCATTTTAAAGCTTTAAAATGTCTGTTTTTTTAATTAAGTACTTTTTTACTTCTTATTAACAACGCAGGCTGATCGCAAGGTGATTGCATCACGTAGGTTTTCAGAATAAATCTGTGTCAGTATGCATTAACACTATAGAAACACCATTCAGTCACTGAGCAAAAGCGCCATTGACACGTAACAAAAGCTATCAAAATCTCTAAATTTGTACTTCAGTGTAGCGAAAAAAGAGCCTAAGTTGTAAGAAATATACAAATCGCTAACTTATTTTTCCATAAAGGTAAGCATTTTAAGGAAAGAATGTATGCTTTATTAGTACTTTTGGTCCAAAAATTGTTGTCTTTTTAAATCCATCAGACATTTTGTTCGGAGAATAGAGGGCGTATCAACACGAAAGTGAAGGATCGCATTGCGTGGTTAAAATTTCGGTGACATCGGAAACGTCGGAAGTTCTAACCGAGATGTACATCATACAACTTGGATTATAATCAATCGAAATCTTTTCATGTTATGTTTTAAATCGCCCCTGAAAATGGGGGCAGGTCCCCGCTGTCCCTGGGAACTACGATTATGCATGACACTTATGCACTATGTGAATGTAGGACAGGGCTGGGAACATGGGACTTGCTCCACACACACTTTGCGGCATTATCAAAACTATACATAGGGTTTAAAAAACACTGTCCCTTACTTTGCGAAGGGAAAGTAAGGCTCCATCTACCACCTTGACGTAGGCTGAAGATATGGCATTCCACAACCCGTTCTGTATAACGTCAGCACATCACACATACACACACACACAAATTCAAATGACTTGAAACAAGATCTGAACTTAAGTTTTTCAGTTGATAATGACGTTACGATGTTCAAAAATTATATTAATACATTATGATATACGACACCCTTGAGAGAGAACAATCAAAATTCAATCAATGGTTATTATATGAATAAGTTACGGATAACAACGGCTGCTGAAAGAAAGATAGAAAGTACCAAAAAAGTATCGTTATTCTTTAAAATATCCGAAAGACTGAAAGAAGACGCAATGAAAAGATAAAGAAAAACTTGAGGTGAATGTATAGCTAGGCCTATGTACACCCTTCTGCCCTTAGAGCGGATTTTTGTTTTTATTGTTAGCTTGTTTTCACTTATTCTTTGTGACTTTCCAAACAAGTTCCATGTTGTTATAGATTCCATGTTGTTATAGCAACACGTTGTAGTTTTCAAACATTAACCTTCGACGGAAAAAAAGACTACAAATTGTATCGGCTAGCTTGACATGCTTGACATCTGTGCGTTTGATCCAAGTTCAAAACAAAATGGAGTTTCTTTTTAAGGAACGGCGCTGTGTTTGAGGTTAGTGTTATACATTTTTGTATACATGTTTATCTAGTTTCTCTCCAATCATTTATGTCGGACGCAATTCACTTTTTACTCAAGTGTATTATAAAATTTCTATCGGAGTATTTGCATTGTCATGACCCGTGCAATAAAATCCGTTACTGCAATAAATTCTGTTTTGCACGACTTGATTATTTAAGTTTATTCCATTTTTACAACAGGTTAATTTCTTAATAAAAAATATTTTCTTAGCAAAAAAAAATATATATGCAAAGTTTCTCGTATATTATTCTTTTTTGTTGTTTTTAATGCATTTTAAAACAATCTAACACGGAAATTGTATTTAAAAAAAGATTAATGTTATGGCATCGTGTTTATATGCGTATTTAATGCACTGTTCAAAAGACTTTGCACTCGCGAATGGCACCCTAAAGCGAGCCATTCTACTCGTGTGAAAGTCCTTTGCCCCGTGCATTAAACACGCATATGGGCCTAAACTTTCTGTCTCAACGTTAACCTTTAATTATTAATGAAAAATTCCATTTTGAAATCTTTGGACTTCAGGAATTATCAGCTGTGTTTAAGCGTTGAAATGTATGAGGGTAGGGGAAGAAGAGAAGGAGGAAAGGGAGGGAGAGTGAGTGGGAGGGTGGTGAGATGGGGAGTAGGAGTGGGAGGAGGGGATGGGGACGGAATGGAATGAAAGAAGAAGGGAGGGAAGTAAAGGGAGGGGAGGAAGGAATGTTTGTCTGTATATAACAAAATTGAGATGTTGGGAACTGCAAAAAATGAAATGTTGGGCCCTGTGTAAAAATGTGGGAGCATAAACACATTCGCCCCTCGTTATATATACCATAGCGATAGTTATAGAAACCCAGATTCAACTTGGTGAAATTATGGAGCTATGGTAAAATAAAACTTGAAGAGCCCCATTTTTTTTAAAAGCGACAAAACTTACAAACACCTGCTGTATAGTGCTAGTTCTCCTTTTGTCGTTACGCTCCTTGTACAGGTGCAAGGAAGGTCAGTCAAAAATTTCCGAAACAGCATATAAACAGTTCCCACACAAAGTGTTCACGTGGGGACAGCGCTGAGTGCCAAAATATTAGGGGAAAGGGAAGAGGGAAGGGGGCACTGAAAGTGAAGTTAAGGGCACAAAGTCAAATAAATTGAACATTTGCAGTATATAGATTGGAGTTTGATTGAGGATTGGTGAATAGTGTATGGAGTTTGTATGTGTATGGGTGAGTACATGTGTCAGGTGATGGTGATGGTAGTGGTGCGGGAGGAAGGGAGGGGGGGGGGGGTCATGTGCACCGCTTGCCATGCTCAGTGGCCCTGTTGACACAATGTTTGTAAACAAGGAGATGGCAAGGGTAAGGTTTTCATATAAGCAATTGATCAACTTTTAGAACATTTTAACGCTTTTGTAACATAAAGTGAAAGCCAACATCGTCATCGAAGTGCTTTACCAACTTTTAAACCAATCTTGACGATTAATCAAGATTAACAATTAGTGCATGACGCCTAAAGACCATCACAAATTACTATATGAGAAAGTTGTAACTCAAAAAGCTTCAAAAGCGTCAGGACTTTGAACTTCCTAGAATTACCTTCATGTCTGCAAGGAACTTAATGAGCTTTCCCTCAAAAAATATTTATCCAGCTGTAGCCTACAAAAACATATCTTTATATGAAATTGAATGTTTTTAACTGTTTACCAACGCTTTTTAATGTACATTTCTGAATGCTCACATGGGAAATTAGACTTAAATTATGTAGCAATAACCTATGCTTCCATGCATGTTTTCATCCAACTTTGTTAACCGTAATTGAGCAATTTATTTTCAAATTACTTTGGGTATTTAGCAACAACTTTATGAATGTATACTTTCCATATTGAATGAAGTAGAGAAAGTGAACTCTAAAATGATGTATACATTGATAATTAAAGAGGGCCTGCTATGGAAAAAAAAAATCGCTGAAAAGTTGCCTATGGGTTTTTATTACCATCAAATTCAAATATCCAACATAAAAATCACGAAAAATGATCGTTTACAAAGGGAAAAAAGTGTTTGAAATTGCCGGTTTTCATCGACGCCAAGAAAATAAAATAATAATCCGTCGTGACGTCACCGCTTAATGATGACGTAGGGTCAGGCATCCATTTATTTGTTAACAATCTGCCAGTGCTGCGTTTCCGCATCATAGCGTGTGTATAAGTCCACATATGAAGCAAAACGCCAAATTGTGAAAGGAAACACTATTGCGCAGAAAGCATTTAAGAATCTTATTCCGTTAAGGAGATATTCAAGTTTAAAATTTTGTCTCATTTGTATAGAAATTATTATATTTTTAAACAAGTTAACAGTAGTTGGTTAAGAAAGTGAGGTTGAGGGAGCTAACCTTTAATACTATACTTTCCTCACCAGCCATTCCTAAAGAAACGGAATAAGATATTGAACTGGTGGCGTCACTATTTTCTTTCTTTAAAATCCTCTTTCAGGCAAAATGAACATGTTTGACCACTGGATTAATCCTTTAAACAATATAGACATTGCTAGATATAGACAAAATACATTATGGACATTGCTAGATATAGACAATATACAATATAGACATTGCTAGATATAGACAATACACAATATAGACATTGCTAGATATGAAGAATATACAATATAGACATTGTAGATATAGACTATACAATATAGACATTGTAGATATAGACTATACAATATAGACATTGCTAGATATATACAATATAGACATTGCTAGATATAGACTATACAATATAGACATTGCTAGATATATACAATATAGACATTGCTAGATATAGACAATATACAATATAGACATTGCTAGATATAGACAATATACAATATAAACATTGCTAGATATGAACAATATAAAATATATACATTGTAGATATAGACTATACAATATAGACATTGCTAAATATAAACAATATACAATATAGACATTGCTAGATATGAACGATATACAATATAGACATTGTAGATATAGACTATACAATATAGACATTGCTAGATAGAGACAATATACAATAAAGACATTGTTAGATATAGACAATATACAATATAGACATTGCTAGATATAAACAACATACAATATATACATTGTAGATATAGACAATAACAATATAGACATTGCTAGATATAGACAATATACAATATAGATATTGTAGATATAGACTATACAATATAGACATTGCTTGATATAGACAATATACAATATAGACATTGCTAGATATGGACAATATACAATATAGACATTGCTAGATATAAACAATATTCAATATAGACATTGCTAGATATAGACAATATACAATATAGACATTGCTAGATATAGACAATATACAATATAGACATTGCTAGATATAAACAATATACAATGTAGACATTGCTAGACATAAACAATATACAATATAGACATTGCTAGATATAGACAATATACAATATAGACATTGCTTGATATAGACAATATACAATATAGACATTGCTAGATATGGACAATATACAATATAGACATTGCTAGATATAAACAATATTCAATATAGACATTGCTAGATATAGACAATATACAATATAGACATTGCTAGATATAGACAATATACAATATAGACATTGCTAGATATAAACAATATACAATGTAGACATTGCTAGACATAAACAATATACAATATAGACATTGCTAGATATAGACAATATACAATGTAGACATTGCTAGATATAGACAATATACAATAAAGACATTGTTAGATATAGACAATATACAATATAGACATTGCTAGATATAGACAATATACAATATAGACATTGCTAGATATGAAAAATATACAATATAGACATTGCTAGATAAAGACCATATACAATATAGACATTGCTAGATATAGACAATATACAATATATGCATTGCTAGATATAGACAATATACAATACAGACATTGCTAGACATAAACAATATACAATATAGACATTGCTAGATATAGACAATATACAATGTAGACATTGCTAGATATAGACACTTTGCAATATACACATCGTAGATATAGACAATATACAATATAGACATTGCTAGATATAAACAATATTCAATACAGACATTGCTAGATATAGACAATATACAATATAGACATTGCTAGATATAAACAATATACAATGTAGACATTGCTAGACATAAACAATATACAATATAGACATTGCTAGATATAGACAATATACAATGTAGACATTGCTAGATATAGACAATATACAATAAAGACATTGTTAGATATAGACAATATACAATATAGACATTGCTAGATATAGACAATATACAATATAGACATTGCTAGATATGAAAAATATACAATATAGACATTGCTAGATAAAGACCATATACAATATAGACATTGCTAGATATAGACAATATACAATATATGCATTGCTACTTATAGACAATATACAATACAGACATTGCTAGATATTGAAAATATACAATATAGACAATATACAATATATACATTGCTAGATATAGCCAACATACAATATATGTCATTGCTAGTTTGCTTAATGACAGATCCAGCCAGCCTTCGTCGTCACCTTTTTGGTCACCAAAAATCCGACACATGAACGAACATAAATATCATTTTTCTTCATTTTACGGGCAACCAAGGCTTCCGAGCCTCTGTAACGACGGGCCTGGTAGAAACGCCTCTTCATGGTTAAATGTAATAATGTAATGGTGTTTTGACTGACTGAGAATCCTATTTCTATAGATTTGCACAAGCTTTCGTGATTGTTTGAAGTTGGTAAGCTTTCAAAGTTCACCCTGTCTAAAGCGAACATAACTTTGTTTAGTTCACTTCAACTCACAAACACTGGCTGAAAGTTAGTGTCAAAGAATGTCGGATCATTTCAACTTCATGAGCACAGTCCGGTCCACGCTCCCGATCGGGAGATCTCCTAATTGTGATATCGAGACATGCGCAGTGACCATAATTTAAACTGTTGCTAATAAGGTCAGCCGTTTGACAGTGTATAAAGTTGTTGAGCTCTAAAATGATCTGACAGTAAATGGCGACGTCTGTCTGAATTCAGCTTGGAGACCTCTAGAGACATTTGGAGGAGAGAGGGTGAGAAAGAACAGTTTTTTTCTTTTTTGTCAGTTATTCTGGTTTAAGTCTAACAGAAGTATTATCAATTTTCATAACAAATTCTCATCAGACACTGTATCTATGTAGATCCAATTAGACCTTATTTGTAAGGGTTGTAGCACCTTCATTTTTAAACGTATGGATCCGTCCCTGTACTGCTGTACGGTTTCAAGATTTTCAACCGAGGAGGACGAAAAAAAAAAAAAAAATCAATGATTCGCCAGACTAAGATATTATCAATTTTGCTAATTTTTGTCAATTTTCGATCAATTTTTTTTACAAAAATGTGCAGCCTACCAGCAAATTATGCCGATGAGCTTCATTTTTGGTTCCAATGCTAAAACATAAGCAACCTATGCGGTCATATTGAAGCGTGTATGTATGTATGTAAGTATGTATGTATGTAAGTATGTATGTATGTATGTATGTATGTATGTATGTATGTATGTATGTATGTATGTATGTATGTATGTATGTATGTATGTATGTATGTATGTATGTATGTATGTATGTATGTATGTATGTATGTATGTATGTATGTATGTATGTATGTATGCGTGCGTGCGTGCATACATGCATGCATGCATGCGTGCGTGTGTGGGCGTGCGTACGTACGTACGTATGTATATGTGTCTGTGACAGAAGCTTTTAAACACGATATTTCAAGAACCGTGAGGTGAATTTATGTCATACTTGGTATATGGCTGTGTTATGCTTTGTAGATGATCTTATTGTTTTTGGTGCTGATGTCATGAATACTAATTAGAAGGCAGGAATAACTATAACACTCAAATAAGAAACAAAATATACAAAACCACACGTTCCAGTGTAATGATAAATAAATAAACATATAAGAACATAAGACTTAAAGAAATACGATATATAAAATATATAAAAATATATGCATGCATGCATGTATGCATGCATGCATGTATGTATGTATGTATGTGTGCGTGCGTGCGTGCATACATGCATGCATGCATGCGTGTGTGTGTGTGCTTGCGTACGTACGTACGTACGTATGTATGTGTGTCTGTGACAGAAGCTTTTAAACACGATATTTAAAGTGCCGTGAGGTGAATTTATGTCATACTTGGTATATGGCTGTGTTGTGCTCTGTAGATGATCCTATTGTTTTTGGTGCTGAAGTCATGAATACTAATTAGTGGGCAGGAATAAGTATAACACTCAAATAAGAAACAAAATATACAAAACTACACGTTCCAGTGTAATGATGAATAAATAAACATGTAAGAACATAAGACTTAAAGAAATACGATATATAAAATATATAAAAAATGCTTCCAATCCTAAGTTACAGTATCATCGAAAACTAGAGGGATTTCTGCCTCTCGTTATATCTATTACACATTTTACCGATACAAATTGTAACTGAAATATAAGATAATTAGACATTGGCTATATAATCCTTCATACGATAGATAAGGCAAATAAATTTATATTCATAATGTATCGATACATCAAATGACGTTATAAATAGTATACAGTCATAAGGCCCTTCGGGAAATATCTAAGAGAGGTGAAGCGATGAGCAACGTGTATAGCTATGACAAGATATTTTTGCTTACATGCATAATTACGAATCTGTTACATCCTCGCAGATTTGTAATTGTCGAGTGTCACCACTTCAGTGAGCACCTGGATGAAAACGAGACCTAACAGAATATATTGTCGAGCCCCAGATAATTATTGATTGTCTTATTTTAATGAACTTAAAGCAACTATAAGACTTATCAGATACATACAGACATACAGGTGTATAGACATGTGTATGAGATTCGTAAAACATGAGTTGCATGACTTTTTGACATGAACATCTGAAGACTTAAACACACATAAAACGAAATCAATTTTAGTAGCCAGAGAAAGGCGAAGCATGTTCCCCTCCCCTACATGGATACGTCTCTATCATAGACCTATGAGTCACAAAAGTGAGGGGCTGAAGGGTACTTCAGTCCCCACTTTTGTCATATAATTTTTTTTTTTTTTTTTAAAGAACTACCAAATATTCCCGGTTGAGCAAGCGAAAAATGGCAGTGGTAAATTAATTTTCCATTAAAGGTTGTTGCTAATCGGAAAATCACCCGCAATTTTGCGGAAATGTTACCACATATTTCAAAAATTTCCAATAATTTCCCTTCAATAATACCAATTATTTTTTTCAATTTCCTAATTTGAACTTCCAACCAAAAAGCACATACAACCAGAAAGCACATCCAACCAAAAAGCACATACAACCGGAAAGCACATACAACCAGAAAGCACATACAACCGGAAAGCACATACAACCGGAAAGCACATACAACCGGAAAGCACATACAACCGGAAAGCATACAACTGGAAAGCACATACAACCGAAAGCACATACAACCGGAAAGCACATACAACCGGAAAGCACATACAACCGGAAAGCACATACAACCGGAAAGCACATACAACCGGAAAGCACATACAACCGGAAAGCACATACAACCGGAAAGCACATACAACCGGAAAGCACATACAACCGGAAAGCACATACAACCAGAAAGCATACAACTGGAAAGCACATACAACCGGAAAGCACATACAACCGGAAAGCACATACAACCGGAAAGCACATACAACCGGAAAGCACATACAACCGGAAAGCACATACAACCGGAAAGCACATACAACCGGAAAGCACATACAACCGGAAAGCACATACAACCAGAAAGCATACAACCGGAAAGCACATACAACCGGAAAGCACATACAACCGGAAAGCACGTACAACCGGAAAGCACGTACAACCGGAAAGCACGTACAACCGGAAAGCACGTACAACCGGAAAGCACGTACAACCGGAAAGCACGTACAACCGAAAGCACGTACAACCGGAAAGCACGTACAACCGGAAAGCACGTACAACCGGAAAGCACGTACAACCGGAAAGCACGTACAACCGGAAAGCACGTACAACCGGAAAGCACGTACAACCGGAAAGCACGTACAACCGGAAAGCACGTACAACCGGAAAGCACGTACAACCGAAAGCACGTACAACCGGAAAGCACGTACAACCGAAAGCACGTACAACCGGAAAGCACGTACAACCGGAAAGCACGTACAACCGGAAAGCACGTACAACCGGAAAGCACGTACAACCGGAAAGCACGTACAACCGGAAAGCACATACAACCGGAAAGCACATACAACCGGAAAGCACATACAACCGGAAAGCACATACAACCGGAAAGCACATACAACCGGAAAGCACATACAACCGGAAAGCACATACAACCGGAAAGCATACAACTGGAAAGCACATACAACCGGAAAGCACATACAACCGGAAAGCACGTACAACCGGAAAGCACGTACAACCGGAAAGCACGTACAACCGGAAAGCACATACAACCGGAAAGCACATACAACCAGAAAGCACATACAACTGGAAAGCACATACAACCGGAAAGCACATACAACCGGAAAGCATACAACTGGAAAGCACATACAACCGGAAAGCACATACAACCGGAAAGCATACAACTGGAAAGCACATACAACCGGAAAGCACATACAACCGGAAAGCACATACAACCGGAAAGCACATACAACCGGAAAGCACATACAACCGGAAAGCACATACAACCGGAAAGCATACAACTGGAAAGCACATACAACCGGAAAGCACATACAACCGGAAAGCATACAACTGGAAAGCACATACAACCAGAAAGCATACAACTGGAAAGCACATACAACCGGAAAGCACATACAACCAGAAAGCACGTACAACTGGAAAGCACATACAACTGGAAAGCACATACAACCGGAAAGCACATACAACCGGAAAGCATACAACTGGAAAGCACATACAACCAGAAAGCACATACAACCGGAAAACACATACAACCGGAAAACACATACAATCGGAAAGCACATACAACTGGAAAGCACATACAACCGGAAAGCATACAACTGGAAAGCACATACAACCAGAAAGCACATACAACCGGAAAACACATACAACCGGAAAACACATACAATCGGAAAGCACATACAACCGGAAAGCACATACAACCAGAAAGCACATACAACTCAAACGAGAAGAATGCATACAACTGGAAAGGAGAAATACTCTCAGGCAGTCAGGCGGCAGTTTACCCAGGAAATTCCATTCATTTTATGGCGTTTTATTTATTTTTTCCGGAAAATTTCTTTCAATTTGGTAAACATTTTCTGTCAATATTTTGGAAAATTTCTTTAATTTTCAGGAAATGTTGCCATATTCTTCCAAAAATTCTTTTAATTTCTTGTACCTGTAAATTATGATCCCACTTATAGCATATTCTAATTACGAAATGTTATTATTTTCCAAAGAGTTGATTAAAAAATGTAAGGCAGAAAAACAATGTTATATATATTTTCCTTCTATAGGGGAAAGGGGAGGCAGTTTTGAAGTGTGAAACTCTTATCCCCCTACCCCGCACCCCATCATAAAATCATTAAATCAAAAATTAAATGTTTATATCATATTGAATTTTAGGTCGCTATACTTTATGCATTAAAGGACTTAAAATATGATCTAAACCATTAAAACAGCAAAATATTGTATTAGAATTGAAAACAAATTAACCAATTTACATAATTTTTAATTTGTAGCTGTTATTGCGCAACAATGTGTGACATCAATGGGGAAGGATCTTTCATTACTTTTTGTAAAACCTTTGTTTAATATTTCTCTGTCAATGTTATCTGAAATATAGCATTGGAATTCTGGCAAACATTGGTGGAACTTTGCCACACACCGAATCATCT